>JBCNJP010013758.1:0-11920 GCA_039602395.1 Deinandra increscens subsp. villosa
TTGATGGATCACCTATTAGATGGATCGATTTCTGTTTCGATTGAAGGTTTTCACGATGCGAGATTAGAAACGAAGGTTTTAATTTGAGGGTTTTCTACGCAGTTGTTCTTCAATGACCCTTGCTTCCGATTTCAATTTTAGGTAACGTCTGTATTTTCATAATCCTTTCTCATGATATCATATGATTTATAGTTTTCTACCATCATTTAGGTTACAAAATCCTTACTTCCTGATTTAAGGTTTCCTTCATTCTCTGTCATTTTTGTTATTGAACATCGATTTCATCATCATAATATTGTTTATCATCAAAATATTTTTATGTTGTAGCTCTTACATTCTCACCAATTTGAGTTTAATTCATGTGATTAATAATCTTTTCTGTTTATATAGAGTTATTAGGGTTCTTTGTTTTGGGTGATTTCTTTGTTATAAAGAGAGAGTGAACGTCTTAATTTAGGTTTGACTCGTCCAATAACATCATCAAAGAAGAAAACTCAACATTTGGAAAAACGTAAAACCCTTTGAGTCGGGTTTTGAACCCCCAACCATAATCACCATGTCAGCTCATCTAGAACTCTAGGAGGAACTTTTAGTTATCACGTAACTTTATAACTAAGTTAGACAACGAACGTCTTAATTTATGTTATCGCGTGACTCTATAACTAAGTTAGACAACGAATATCTTAATTTATTAAATTATAATTCGGAGTAAACTATATCTTTATTATAAATAATTTAGTTACGAATAAGGTCATGTAAATAGTTATTGTCTTGACATTTTACATTTTTGTTATAGGCTTGTGTCAGATATAACATCGTAATGTTGTGAACTGATCGGGTAATTAATGGCCGAAGAAAATAAAAGAAAACTAGATAGAGTTTTAGAGATAATGTCTTGATAAACATTATACATAAACCATGTCCAAAGACTACTAGCTTATATGCCATACACAATATGAGGAAACTTTCAAAGAAAGTAAATAAACCACTCTACTAATTCTAAAATAAGTATCTATGCTACCTCATAAACATCGAACTTTTAGGTGTCGTCGTGTAATATAACATTTAGGTTTTAGGCTCAATAATTTAATCTTTTGGGTCGTTACAAATCGTCTAATAGGTAGTCGTGTAACATAATCTTTAGGTCTTAGGTTTAATGGTAAACATAATTTTTTGTCTCGTTTTCTCTACATAGCTTTACAACAATGTAAATATTTTGTGTGGAACGCATTTCCCTATCAAAATGTCTTCGTTTTCCCCCCCTTTTTTACTACGTATCGTTAGAACAACGCAATTGTTTGTATACCTGCGTTATACCTAGAATTACAAACGAAAAATATATCTAACAGAAGAACTAACAGGTCAATTTCGCGGTAACGTGTACCCGTTTCATGTAGTTACTAAACGAAGGGGTGCTCAAAGTCGGGATCCCGACCCGAAATCCTCTTTTCCCGACCCGTCCCGAATCCCGAGAATTCCAAAAATGTTGACCGAATCCCGACCCTATAAACTAAACTCAGGTACCGGTCTCGGGCCTGATCGGGCTTACCGGGAATATGGGATTTCCCGAGACCGAGATTATAGGTCCAGCAATTAATTAAAATGGTTATCAAATATGGGCCTGCATACTTATTTTTCCCGAATATGGTTATCACTTATCAACATAGTAACATAATCGGAGGTGGGATAGTTTCGTTGCCTTTATATACCTAAGGAAAAATTGATATATTCTAGACACATTTCAAAGTAAAAGCATGGTAAATTGTTTTATATCATGTGTTTTAATAATATAATAGCTTTTAGCTTTTTCTAATTCAACTTGTAATATATTTCTTTCATAAGGTTATATGATTCTTTTCACTGCCTCAAGATAAATATATAAATCTTTTGATTGCCTCAAGATAAAAAAAAATCGATTGTTTATGTGTTTGTTTCTTATTTGGGCCTGCAAAATACTTGTGGGCTAAAACTAAAAAAAATATTTAATATCATGAGATATGTTGTGGGTTAAAAGAAAAGAATTAATATCAGACATGATCGTTAATTGCCTCGTTCGGTTTTTTTTTGGTTTCCCGATCCCGACGGAAATTACCCGACCCGAGACCGAATCCCGAAAACTTAAAAACCTGGAGACCGAGCCTAGAACTCGGGCCTATAAACTCGGTTCGAGACATGCTGAAAATCGGTTCGGGAATATGGAAAAGTCGGATTTCCCGATTTTCTGCTCACCCCTATTAGCAACCAACTTGAACTATTATAGTGAACAATCAAATCAGTACACAATACATACGTGGATTTTATATGTATGTCTTCCCTTGGTTCGTATCACATAACTATTGGGTATCCCATTAAAATATATCTAATGTCCACTTATATTGGAGAATCAATACGCAAGACTGTATTCGCATGTCACCTTTGACACAAAGTGGGATGAGTAAGTATCCAGAATGGCGAAATATGCTAACTTATTATACCACAAGTGATGCACTCTATAAGATTCACAAAATAATTAATGACATTTGTGTTTGAAATACTCAATGATATGACGAAATATGCAAGGTTGTCTCAATCATTTTGAAGACGCAAAGCAAATTAAAAATTTGGAGCCCCATTGGAACATATATCATTCTTGTGGTTGTCAAGACCAAACTATATAACATATATAAATTCTTTCAAATTGGGGGCCTTTTATTGAAGTAGAGGCCTAAAACCCTAGCTTCATTTAAATTACCCTAGAGCCACCCTAAAAATATGCTAACTGATGACGTGGGTCCGTATCGGGCTAACTACATAGGCTAAGGGCTTTTATATAGTCCGGCCCAATACAACCCACTACTTCACCTTTGATGGTCCATACCAGGTTTGGCCCAGCAGGCCCAATCTGGCCCATCACCTTCCCTATATAAGGAGGCTCACTCCCTCCTTGATGGGGTCCCCCGGTCCTTCCTACTTGGTCTGGTCCAGCCTACAACGCCGCACTACCTTCTGGACTCATGGTCATGCTACATGGCCGCACTACCTTCTGGCCTACATGGCCATGCTACATGGCCGCACTACCCTGAAGCCTACATGGCCGCACTACCTTCTGGCCTACATGGTCGCACTACCCTCAAGCCTACATGACCGCACTACCTTCTGGCCTACATGGCCGTGCTACCCCCTGGCATATACGGCCGTGCTACCTTCAGGCCTACATAGCCGTGCTTCCTCCAGCATTCCCCTTCATCCTGCTCAGCCAATCTCCTTCATCCTACTCGGATGATCCCCTTCATCCCACATGCTACCACATACATACATATACATATATACATACTATATACATACAGTCTTACTGACTTGACCGTCGGAGGGTGGTCCAGAGACCCCGGTCTCTGGTCCCCTTCTAACGGGTTCCCTTCATGTTGCAGGTACTATCAAGACCCGGGAGAGACGGATCTTCCTAGCCCAGCTCGGAGGCTCGCCACATCTCTCCCACGCAGTGGATCGGCCCGGTTCCTTGGTGACTCGTCCTTGGCCATGCCACTTCGACCACCCGGGACACCCCGTTTCTACATTGGCGCCATCCGTGGGACCACGAAGTAAACAAACTTTGTGGTCTCTCCTCTCTAAATTGACTAGATTCAGTACTTTCGTGTGCTTCACACAACATCTTCGTTCACAACTCGTGGTACAGGTTCGGTCTCCACTACGACCTGTTTTCAATTATTCTCCTATCTAAAATATTGAGACAAATATTGTAGATACTCATAGTATACAGTGATTTTTACACGTGTCCACCTATTGCAAATATGTTGCAAATATATTAAGTTCAAAATCAGGTATGTTTTTGCACAGTGATGACACATGTATGGTGCTTGAAACAAGAACAGAAACATGAAACATGTACAATCTGTCTTGCACAAGATATAGCAGGTAGGCAGGTATGGTACATCTATATTTTGGCCGGACGTGTATGGAACATATATAGTTACGTCGGAAGTATATCTGTATTTTGGCCGTACGGATTGATTCCGGATTTTCTTAGCACCTACCTCTCCGGAAGACCACCTATAACGGACACCCTACGTTTCGGTTGAAGGAGCTTTCACCCCACGGGTTCACGATGTCCGGACGGTTTCTTACTGGATTATCTTCTCCGGTTAAAATCGTGTTGCAGATGGATCGCCCTCAGGAAATACAAAATTCCGAACAGGTGTTTATGCATAATTTACAATGTTATTGCTACTGCCGGACGGTCAACCCCGGCTCATTAACCTTGTTATTGCTATGACCAACGGCCGGACAGTTATCCTCATCAACCGATCACCATGGACTTAATATATTGGCCTAACGAGCCTTTATTCTGAACGTCTTTTATCGCCGATTACAATACAGTTCATTACTGCCTGCGGTATTCCAACGTGTTTCACACGACTGCCGGACGGCCTCGTGCCTTCTCTTAGCCATATATGGCCGGGGAAGAGGCTATTCTGAAAAGTTCTATTCACGAGTTTGGTTACTTCCGGACGAGATCATTATTGAATACACAGGATCACTTATTTCACACTACCAGACTCGTCGGACGTCTATTTCGGTCCGTCGTGGTCGCCGTGATATCATCCGTCTACGCCAAATAAAAAATTAAACCCATCTCCTTCAACGACCATCCGACCGGCCGGACATTTATTTATGTCCGGCAGGATAGCTTGCAGATAGACCATTCAACGGGTTACACCCACACCTTGTTTAGTGAGGTTAAAACTATTGGTCCGTGTGTTTCTTGGCCCTCCGGGCTGAAGCTTCTCCGGTTATCTTGTCCGGACCAATTCTTCTCCGGTTACACTACACCGGACGACCAGCCATTCTGGTTGACAACTTTCCTGACATTTATCTCTCTGAACACGTGTTTAGTCACACATTAATTGGCTAATGGTCATATTCCGGACGACCCTCTTAGCAACAAATCTATGGGCGACACAATCACTGGGTTGTCTTTATTCCGGACGACATCTCATACGGGTGTCATTTCTCCGGACGCCATCTCCATTTTCAGATTTGAATACAATCTTGATAGTCCGCAGGGATCTCGCCCTACCATCCTATGTTAACGATTAAATATTTATAACGGAAGTGGGTTCAGATCCTAATCGTTCTCCGGCTACGGCACAGATCCGGATGGTAAAATTTTCGGACGGCGTCCATTTGGCCGGACAACGACAACCTTCTCACCCCTACTTTATGGCACCTGACCAGGGTTTTTTCCTCATGGCTATGGCTACAACTCGACATATTATTCATATTATTCACATGAAAATCTTCAAAGGATTATTGATCTAATTATACTTTCTTGCGCCAAGCCTATATGGCTATATCATTCCGGGTGAACAGCGTTATATCTTCCCACGTGAAATTGTCACCGAGCGACTCTCAACTGCCGGACCGACTGCATCTTCGCCGGATGTACCTTGCCGCCGAACGGAATCATCATGTCCGGAAGGCTGCCGGTTACCGGGCCGGACCATCTTGCCGCTGCAAGGTTACCATCGAAAGATTTTCGGCCGAGCCCCGCCTACTCCGGCTGATGCTTCCCACATAGACAGCCTATACCGCGCGGCCTTCACCGGACCACGATTGCTCCGGTAACACGCGCTTCAACGATCGCCGGTAATGGTCTGACACTTATAGTATACAGTATGTGACTGCATGGATGCTTATGTTGTCGAGCGCCCCTCTGTTCTCACCGACACCTACAAATAATGACAACCAATTCTCGAGGAGTATGGTATAAACCTCATACTACGTGAAATTGTCAATTGTCACCCCTGCCTAAATAGCAAATATGTATTACGCACCTTCAAGCTACATCTTTGCCACAAATAAGGGAAAATCACCAAAATGACCCACTTTGACCAAGAAAAATCAGGAATGACCACCCAAAAGTATACTAACTCAAATGACCCACCCAATAGAAACCAACCATTTGTCATCTTTCCACCAATCACAATCTGACATGTGTCATCAATCTGACAAGTAGGCTAAAGGTGGAGCCCACCACCAACCAGTAATTGTTTGACATATGGACAAAAAGTCAGAAATCTAGGCTTGTTACCCGAACCACTGCGAGCCTGCCACCTGTCCAGACTAAAGTTGCCTTTTCCCAACCCCCCTACCTCCCCTACCTCCCCCTATATATATTTCGGCTATACATTTACAAGCTCGTTATTAACTTAGTTTATCCCCACCAAACAACCACCATATACACAACTAATCGCCATTACTTTATCATTTTCCGGCTGAAACATGTCAGCTCGTATAGGGGTAGCCGACTTGCCGGAGTCGTCGGCGTCAGCGCCGGCCTCTCCGACACTCGGTGATCTTTTGCAGTCCATTAGCCGATCAGAACGTTTATGTACCTCCCATGAAATGCATTTTCTAATTCACTTTTATGCATGACAACATGACTTAATTATTGAGTTTTCTCTTATATTTCTTAATATGATCAAATACAAGTTATGGTCCATTACAGGTTTCTTATTTCATCCAAAATATACAATTTTAACAACATAACTTAAGCTCTCTGTTTGCTGAAGAGTTTGATCAGTATATAGTTGTATATAAAATTGATATACAGAGGTATATGTTCTTGTTCAAAAAGTACTGGGTTTGCCGATCAGAAATATATATAGGGGGAGGTAGGGGAGGTAGGGGGTTGGGAAAAGGTAACTTAGTCTGGACAGGTGGCAGGCTCGCAGTGGTTCGGGTAACAAGCCTAGATTTCTGACTTTTTGTCCATGTGTCAAACAATTACTGGTTGGTGGTGGGCTCCACCTTTAGGCTACTTGTCAGATTGATGACACATGTCAGATTGTGATTGGTGGAAAGATGACAAATGGCTGGTTTCTATTGGGTGGGTCATTTGAGTTAGTATACTTTTGGGTGGTCATTCCTGATTTTTCTTGGTCAAAGTGGGTCATTTTGGTGATTTTCCCCACAAATAATAAGGTACATGAAAAGTATAGACACACCAACATACAATGCGAATAACAATTAAAGGTATTTGAGATGCCTTGATGGATATTTCTTTTTATTCACTTATGCCTATTACTTGTTTTTAAGTTGACGTGAAGTTACTAGCTTCACCTTATAGATATGCTTCTACATTACACATAGAGAGATATTTCGACATTACGCTTTATATTTTTCTTACTTGTGAAAAGTGATCTAACAATTTATTTTCTAAGTTCAATGCTTCTAACATGAGTTAACAGCTTTGGACTAACATTACGGCCAATACGGCTACACGATTATGGAAATTCTTAAGCGAGTTTCACCCCTATTTAGGCTACTTGGCCAACCAACTAGAAGATGTATTATTTATTCGGACATTCGGACGTGATGGGTGATTTATTACTCATTCAATCATAAAATAGCACTCGTGAGTGCCGAACGACTACTCCATGTTGCCACACACAACATAAGAGTATTTTTAACCGTGAAGAATGGTTATCACAAATGACAAGCATCATTCTACATCACCCTTATGATTATCATCAACAAAGATACATTCTATTTATTTATCTATCAGGAAGAACGGTTAACGCTCATATCGAGCAATATTCAACGTTGATCTTATTATTATTATTGAAGACTACTTTACATACGGACATTATTGTATGAAGTTCACACATACAAATATTATTACCTCCTTCTAATCTGAAGGAGGACATTATTATCATCAACGGTGCGGGTCGGGTATTCTTCATCCCCGACGTTATCAAGCATCGATTATTATTATTATTATCATTTTGTAATCACATACGTGATACAAGTCCTCTTACATCATCATATATATCCTCTAGAGTTGAAGGAAGACATCACATTTATTTGTTATGGTGGTCAACTACCACATACACCGGTCTTATTACCGTTATTGGATGCTACGACCCATCCGGTCTAGTTTTTACGGATAAGGCAATTACATGACATTCTTTTATTGGGCATCTTATGACATCGACCAATGATCAATTGTTATGTCATTCTAAATCCCAACTACTGATTCGTCTACGTTCAATTACAAGTCTTTAATCATGGCACACCCGTAAACTATGACTTTTCACATTAGTACACTTGACATACTTACGCTTGCAAATTAACAATTTATTTTGCAGAGTCATTACTTATATGATTATTTTGGTGGTTCGGGCCGTACGGCCACCACCACTTAGTATTTTATTTTAAGTGGTCTTGGTCTTACGCCGACCACTAATATTATTATTCCGGTGGTTCCGGCCGTACGGCCACCACCACTTAGTATTTTATTTTAAGTGGTCTCGGTCTTACGCCGACCACTAATATGATTATTTTGGTTGTTCCGACCGTACGGCTGGTTCGCCACTTATCATTTTATTTCAGTGGTTCGAGTTTACACTCAAACCACTCTTTATATGATTATTTTGGTTGTTCCGGCCGTATGGCTGAATCACCACTTATCATTTTAGTTTAGTGGTTCTGGTCTTACGCCGAACCACTAGTTACATTATTATTTTGTTGTTTCGGTCGTACGGCCGAATCACCTATATCATTTTATTTCAGTGGTTTTGGTCTTACGCCGACCACTACTTATATTATTATACTGGTGGTTTCGTTCGTGCGACTGGATCACCACCTTATTATTTTATTTAAGTGGTTCTGGTATTACGCCACACCACTACTTACATTATTATCTTGTGGGCCACACAAGGACGGCTGGCTAATGTCGTTCGGCCCACATGACGACAATATACCATAAACAGTCAACAATACAACGTCCCTCCCGCACGGATAAGGGTCCCTGCGGTCTCTATGACTACTCACAACCGACAAGGGACCAAACTCCGGACGGTGACACAACAAACGACAGGCCAACCGACGGCCGGGGCACATGGGGGAAGCCACTGGACTAGCCAGTCGACAACCTCCACCCAATACTTAGTGGGTGACCTGCGCATGTCGAACCATCGGCTCGAACTCATACACTTCGGCACTTTTGGTGATTGACAACAGCGGGACCACATAGACTATGAAAATAGTCAAACCCGGGTATAAACACATTCTTCCTGTGACAAGGAATTGACAAGTGGACGACACATCCACTACGTAACAGGTGGTCCTGGGTCTTAGGCTCGAACCACCATATATGCATAATGGACTACACATCCATACATTGTGGACGTAGGTCACGCGACCGAACCACCCATCCTCCGACAACTTACAATGGTCTCGGCCAAGCGCCGAATCACAACCTCCAAAACTTACAAACCCTAATAACCCCTCCTACCATATATCCTATACAAACGGCGCATAACCAACAACCATCATACCTTGTACACATGTTACACCCAACTACACGATGAACATCGTCCCTATAAAGATCCAAACATCAAGAACAATGTCCAGCAAGCCATTCAGGTCTCCGAACAAGAAAAAAGGTAACGTACTAACATTTTGTGCAGGGTTCAACGCAGAAAAAGAAAGCAAGACGATTGGAGCTACACGATAAGTCTAGCATGGTACAGTTAGGACTATACCATACTAGACTGGGGGGCTGATGACGTGGGTCCGTATCGGGCTAACTACATAGGCTAAGGGCTTTTATATAGTCCGGCCCAATACAGCCCACTACTTCACCTTTGATGGTCCATACCAGGTTTGGCCCAGCAGGCCCAATCTGGCCCATCACCTTCCCTATATAAGGAGGCTCACTCCCTCCTTGATGGGGTTCCCCGGTCCTTCCTACTTGGGCTGGTTCAGCCTACTTGGTCTGGTCCAGCCTACAACGCCGCACTACCTTCTGGCCTACATGGCCATGCTACATGGCCGCACTACCTTCTGGCCTACATGGCCATGCTACATGGCCGCACTACCCTGAAGCCTACATGGCCGCACTACCTTCTGGCCTACATGGTCGCACTACCCTCAAGCCTACATGACCGCACTACCTTCTGGCCTACATGGCCGTGCTACCCCCTGGCATATACGGCCGTGCTACCTTCAGGCCTACATAGCCGTGCTTCCTCCAGCATTCCCCTTCATCCTGCTCAGCCAATCTCCTTCATCCTACTCGGATGATCCCCTTCATCCCACATGCTACCACATACATACATATACATATATACATACTGTTGGAATTTTGGGAGAAAAACTAGTGGAAAATGAGTTTTTTCACTAAGTGTGAAAATGAGTTTTTCACCAACTTTGGACTAAAATAAAATACAGATAACATAGGTTGTTGCCTCTGTATTTAATGGGTTTGTGTAGTACGTTGTGAGGGCTTTCCAACGCATCAAACCACGTCCAAATCCGAGCTCGTATGAATGAGATATCGAAGCTCAAAGTTGAGGTCTCGCAACTTGTGAAGCTGCGAAAATTAGAGAGAAAAATGCTAAGTATAGCATGTTAACTCATCTCACATTGGTTGGGGATTGAAACCAAAAGTGGTTTATAAGGTGGGAACCTTACCAACTATTGTTTCCTTTAGTAGGACACATCCCTTGGACCCTGAGGGGTGCGAAGCACCCCTAACTCGCACTCGCACTCGCACACGCACGCGCGCGTGGCGTGGGCGTATGAGGCGCAATGTGGCGCTTTGATGGCGCACTTTGCACTTCGCATCGCCGCGAGCCGCTTGAGAGCCGCCTTATTGTTTTTGGGTTCAACCGGAAGGTGTTCCGGTTGAAGTCCAAGCGGACCTGTGTGGTCTGGGCAGATAGATCAAGCGGAACTGGGTTCAACCGGAAAAAATTCCAGCTTGAAGTTCAAGTGGAAAAAGGAGCTTGAACTTGAAGCTCAGTTGGAAAAGGAGCTTGAACTTGAAGCTCAGCTGAAAAGGAGCTTGAAGTTCAAGCGGAAGATCAGTTCTTCCGGAAACAGCTGTTACACGGAGATTCCTCCGGATTGACAGCTGTAAACGCGTTTTGAGCTAAATAAGGTAATTCCGCGTTAATTAGAAATCAATTTGCATTAAAGACGTTTAATGCAAAGTTTGACTACGAATTAACTTTTGAGTGCTCAACAAGAATTCCCACCACTATATATACAGCCTCATTAGTTGAGGCTAGACACACCAGAATTCACAAGAATTCTTTCTCTCTGCCTCACCTCCATATTTTCTCTCATCTTCTTCATCGTTCTTGCTCTTCAAGCTTCAAGGTAACTTCAAGCTTAGAGTTATCCCGGCCGTACAATACGGTTTAGGCGATTGTACCCTGGGAAACAAAACGGATCTTCGGTAGACCCGGAATTTGTTTTAAGGGACCCGGGTTTTGACCCGAATCCTTCGCCAAGGTTCCTTGGAACCTTTCTCGTTTTTCTTAAACTAATATCAAAAGACTTTCTCAAATAATTTTTCTTGAATTTTAATTAAGTATTTCATTATTTAAAACCTTTTCTCAAACTCTCTGTCTTTAATTTCTCTTCATTCAAATCCATATCATTTTATTTCATTTGTCTTGTAATTTCTTTTCTGTGTAATTATATTCATTTCATTGTATTGTAATTCTTTATTTCCTTGTAACGTAATTCATTTCCTTGTAATTGTAATAGGAGTAGATCCATTTTCTTTCACTTGTATTGTAATAGATTAGTTTCATCTGTTTTGTTGTAATCATACAAAATAAAAGTATTTATTTTATTTAAATTTACGAACGGTTTTCCTACACATACTATATACATACAGTCTTACTGACTTGACCGTCGGAGGGTGGTCCAAAGACCCCGGTCTCTGGTCCCCTTCTAACGGGTTCCCTTCATGTTGCAGGTACTATCAAGACCCGGGAGAGACGGATCTTCCTAGCCCAGCTCGGAGGCTCGCCACATCTCTCCTACGCAGTGGATCGGCCCGGTTCCTTGGTGACTCGTCCTTGGCCATGCCACTTCGACCACCCGGGACACCCCGTTTCTACAC
>JBCNJP010013759.1:0-11919 GCA_039602395.1 Deinandra increscens subsp. villosa
TATTGGGTCGACCTAATCTTTTCTTTTTTACCTTGCAATTGAAGTCACAAACCAAAACATCATTTTCCTCGTTGACCAACTTCCGAATTCACATTTAGTCATTATGTTAGTTTCACCTATTTTCAATTCAGCCCTTTGACTTATTATAAATTCTACGCCGGTCCCTGAACTTTATATAAACTCTACGCAGGTCCTCCATCTTAGATATAATGTCATACCACCCCCCTTGGATTCATACTTCAACCTACAACCAAATATAATTAAATAATTTTGAGCACATTGGCATAATTAAATTCAAGACTCAAATAATTATTTAATCTCACACCAAAATATACAAAGATGACTCAATACACAATTAAGAATCAAATAACTATAAATTATATAAAAGCCAAATAAAATGACGTGAAACCGACTCAAATACTATACAAAATACAAGGGAAAATCGGATGTGTTTAGCACACATCACCTTTCCAGAAGTAGATGATTCATGACCTTGCTTGGCAATCTTAGTAAATTCAGACTTGATTGAGTTAAGATTATTCTTCTTGGAAAGCAAAGATTCATCAACTTCAGTCGTGAAAAACTTTTGAACCTGTATTTTACCTTCACTTCCATCAAATACTTTTTCCTTATCCAAGAAAGTAAAATTCGAATCAAACTTGGATGCTTTGCTCAGATCAAATGATTCTTCATCATGCTTCTAAGACTTTGACTTCTTCTTGTCAGAAACAGGATCAACAAATTTAGAATAATCTTGAACATCAAAGTTGGAAAAGCAACAGATGAAGAATTTTTCATAAACACTGGAGCTGGAACCTGGTGAAGACTGGCACTTTTGGAACTTTCTTCACTTTTCTCTAGTTTAAACAAATAATTAAAAAACGCTGGAGAATTGTAATACTTTTTCAATTGTCTTTGTAGCTCCAAAATTTCTATTTCGAGCTCAGAAATCTTGTGGTTAGCATCCTTCAACTTTGTTTGAGATCTTATTAGCTCCTCAGATAAGACATCATATTCAAACTTATGTCTTCTTCTCAAGTCACATTCTACTAAAACCTCCTCAGTAATCTTCTCAATCTTTTTCTGATAATATGAAGCATCAACCTTCAGAACTGTATTT
Source organism: Deinandra increscens subsp. villosa (assembly GCA_039602395.1). NCBI lineage: Eukaryota > Viridiplantae > Streptophyta > Magnoliopsida > Asterales > Asteraceae > Deinandra > Deinandra increscens. Next base: position 1,121 of record JBCNJP010013759.1, read on the forward strand.
TGATCTTTTAACACAACAATTTCATTACGAAATTTCGCGAGTTCTTCTTGAAGACTGATAACTTTTTCAGCAGCTTCAACAACAATGCTTTTAATATCAGTAAATTTTTCTTTCAAAGTAGTACTTTTAGCAAGCTAATCATCAAAAGCTTCTTCAAATCTTTATGGGCAGCCTTAGCTTTATCACACTCTTCAACTAACACTTCTTTCTCATTCAATAAAACTTCCTTGACTTTAACAAATTCCTCACAATTTTTCGTTGAAGTTTCCAAATTTTCTTTTACCTTCTTTAGTTCATCAACCAACAAACTCTTATCTTCCAATAATGCAACATTCATACTTATTAGCATAGTTGACTGTATACGTATAGAAATATACTATAGTGTATGGTAGCTTGGTGTATTTATGTATATGGAATGTACTCTATATATTGGAGGTGGATCAATGAAATCAATCAAGCATTTCAATCATAACATGGTATCTGCCAAATATATTGATCCTTCTATTTCTCCTCCCTAATCATCGCTAGAAACCCTACCTGCCTCCCTTCTGCCGCCCCTCTTCTCACCGTCGGCCTCCACCTTCTCGCCAGTTTCTCTTCTTTCTTTCCCTTCACTGCCGCCATGTCTTCCACTCATCCCGCCCTCACTCTCACAAACATCAAGAATTTCATTCCTCTTACCCTCAAGACAAATACCGGGAAGTTCAACTCGTGGAAAGAATTGTTCAAGATCCACTGCAAAGCCTTTCAATGCTATGACCACCTTTTACAATGGATTTATGGCACCATCTCGCCTGAATTCCTCGGTACCATCATCTCTAACGACTCCACTACGTGTCAAGCGTGGAAAACTGTAAAGGAAATCTTTAATGACAACGAGCACTCCAGGGCCTTACAACTTGAAACTCAGTTCGCCAATACCCATTTGGATAACTTCCCGGACATCTCCTCGTATTGCCAAGCTCTCAAAGAAATCTCGGATCAACTTGCCAACGTTAACTCACCTGTCTCCAGCCAACGGATGGTGCTTCAAATGATTTCCGGCCTTAACGAGCAATATGACGGTATTACGATGTTGATCCAACAGACCCAACTGCTCCCCGACTTCTATGGCGCACGTTCTAAATTAATTCTTAAAGAGACCCGCAAAGTGAATCAGGCCGCTCATGCCTCGGCTAGTGCCATCCACGCCGCCGCCACTCAGTCGTCGTCAAGCCATCAACAGCCTCCCCCGACGGACGGTGGCAAGGGGTACAATTCTGACCAGAACCGCAACACGAATCGGGGCAGTGGATCAAGCACTTATCGTGGACGGGGTAGTAGCGGTGGAAATACAAATAACCGCCGTCGAGGAGATAAGCAGAATACTTTTCGTGGTAGGGGTCGACATACCCAAAATTTTGTTCCTCCTAATTTAGGATGTCAACCAACCTTTGTAGCGGTGGAAATACAAATAACCGCCGTCGAGGAGATAAGCAGAATACTTTTCGTGGTAGGGGTCGACATACCCAAAATTTTGTTCCTCCTAATTTAGGATGTCAACCAACCTTTGCATGGCAGTGGGGTCCCTCACAGCCACCTTGCCCTTACCCCAACATTCCTCCCCAGCAGCAGTCCGGTCGACCCGGGCCACTACCGCCCAACGCACCGGGTATCCTTGGTGCTGCTCCACAAGCCTACAATGATTACGTGGGATACTACACACCCATCGACGTGGAGCAGGCTGCATACACCACAACTCTTCGCCCGGATCCGACTTGGTACCTTGACACCGGAGCCACGCATCATATGACAAACAACTCAGGTATGGTCCCCTCTTATGTCAATAATCACAGGTCGAATTCTATCATTATTGGCAATGGAACCAAATTACCCCGTCCATGCCATTAAAAACACCACCCTGCCAAAACCTTACCCACCACTTCTCTTACATAATGTTCTTGTCTCTCCCCATTTAATAAAGAACTTGCTATCTGTCCGTAAATTGACTAGAGATAATAACATTACCATTGAATTTGATGCTTGTGGTTTTATTGTGAAGGATTGCCGGACGCAGAAACACATCCTCCGATGTAATAGCACCGGAGAACTCTACCCCCTTCTTCCTCAACTTTCAATAATACAAGCCCGTTAAACATTGCGGCCATCCCTCAAGACCTATGGCACTCTCGTCTTGGCCATCCCGGTCAATCTTTACTTCGTATTTTGCATAATAATAATGACATTCATGTAATGGCTTTTGATAAGACTTCTTTGTGTGAACATTGTGTGCTTGGAAAACAGGTTAAATTGCCATTTCATTCGTCTTCATCTGTCACATATGCACCATTTGATATCATTCACAGTTAGGGGTGTCGAAAATACCCAAACCCGATTAACCCGACCCAACCCGAACCCGAATAAGACAGTTAGGGTCGGGTCTAATAGGGTCTAAAAGGCTTAACTGGGTTAGTCGGGTTAACCCGACTAACCCAAATGATAGTTAGGGTCGGGTTTCGGGTTGAATTTTTTTTTTAAAACAATCGGGTTTCGGGTTAACCCGAATAACCCAAATAATAATAAGTATCGGTCTATTATTAACATTGTCATCACATATGTTTCAAGCCTTCAAAGATTTGTCGAGCACAGTTAGAAAAACGTGAACTAGTAATGGAATTTGGAAATACTTCTAAAGGTGTAAGTTCTGATTATATGTTATCGTAGCCACAAGTTAAACACAAAACTCGGAATATAGATCACACCATATCCTTATGCTGCAGATGTTCCTCCTTCGATTCTTCAAATTTAAATGAACTACATTTATTATGAATGAATTGTGTAGTACGTGATAAGTGTGATAGTCTATTAATAAATCATCATAACTTTCATTATCTTGAATAAACATGTACGGTTTACGTTTCTAATATAAGTTTTCATGAGATCTTCCTAACTTATATAATAATCAACTTACATAGAATAAAAATTTTCATGACTTCTGGTAGTTATATAAATTGGTTTCTTACAATTGGGGACTTCACAAAATTTGAAGTTTCATTTGTAAACATGAAATGAGTTTTAAGACTTTCTTACGATTTTTACTTTACAATTCGAAGTTCGTACGTACACAGAGAATTGTAAAGATAAAAAAAGGTTTTTAATAAACTAACCATGAAGATAGGGGCAAATGCTCTCGTCATATTCAAAGCTTGATGTTTGTGCGTAAAACCCGACTAACCCGACATGCCCGACCCTACTAACCCGAAACCCGATTAACCCGAACCCTACTAACCCGAAGCTTAATAGGGTCGGGTTGCGGGTGAGATTTTTTAATTAAAAACCCGACTAACCCGACCCTAATAACCCGAAACCCAAATGGGTTGACCCGATTAACAGCCCTATTCACAGTGACTTATGGACATCACCAGTCCTAGGTTCAGGGGGACACAAATACTATGTCCTATTTTTGGATGACTATACTAACCACCTATGGACATACCCTCTAGCCAACAAATCTACGGTGTTCACTATTTTTCAAAAGTTTCATCAACTAATAAAAACTCAGTTTCAACGGGACATCAAAACACTACAATGTGACAACGACACCGAGTTCAATAATACCAAGTTTCATAATTTTTGTGCCCAAACCGGGATGCAATTCCGTTTTTCTTGTCCCTATACCTCACCGCAAAACGGGAAGTCCGAGCGCAAGATACGGGCCATTAACAACCTGATTCGAACCATGTTGAGCCACTCATCCGTCCCAACCTCTTTTTGGCACCATGCCCTTCAACATGCCACATACTTATTAAATATCCTCCCCGCCAAAACCAAAAATAACCTCACACCCACCTATCTCCTCTACCAAACCCATCGACCTATTCACACCTTCGCCCATTCGGGTGTCTCTGCTACCCTCTTATCCCACACCAAAACATCAACAAACTCCAACATCGCTCCTTCCCATGTGTTTTTCTCGGCCACCCCACAAATCACCGGGGTTATAAATGCTTCGACATCTCCACTAATAGAATTATTGTGTCTCGGCATGTGACCTTTGATGAAATTAATTTCCCATTCTACACTCTCCATACCACCCCTCCTACATATCATTTTCTTGATGCCGACCCCCACCCCTCGATTTGGGATTCGACCCCCCCACCCCCACCCCCCACCAACAGCGTGAACCAGCCTCCTGGCCCTGGCCCGGCTGGTCCAAACTCCCCCTCCCCTACGCAGGCCCAACAGTCCCCCAGCCCGCTTGCATCACCCACTCCCAGTTCGTCACCCTCCAGCCCAAAATCCCCTCCCATCGGCTCAATGGCCCAAACAACTGTCGCCACCCCTCATTCATCGCCTACGGTCTCTTCTGCCTCACCCACTTTCTCGTCACCCACCCCTACCACCTCTCCTTCTACCACCGTCTCCCCCACACACAGCCCCCCACCACCTCCGCCACCCACGCGTACGATCCATACGCGAAGTATGTCCGACATCTTTAAACCCAAACACCCTTTAAATTTACATGTCTCCTCAAACATAGAACCTCTTCCCAAAAACCCGTCTTCTGCCCTTACCAACCCGGTTTGGTTCCAAGCCATGCAGGATGAATTTACTGCGCTTATTAGGGGTGTTCACGGTCCGGTTGGTCCGGTTTTTAAGTTTTCTATGAACCAAACTGGAATTTACGGATTGGAAAAATCTTAAACCAAACCAAACCAAACTTTACGGTTTAACCGGACCGATGTAACCGGTTTTTTCGGTTCGGTTCTACGGTTTAACACGGTTTAGGCCTTTACCTTTTGGGCCGCAAGCCTATAGTTTAAACATGAAGATTTACTGAGTTAGCTATTCAATACAAACGCTTTATAGTATTACAGATTACTTTTGTTAGTAATAAATAGTCTATTAAAACAATAATTTGAAAGAAATTAAAATCATAAATGACAGTTATATCTTCGAACTCATCACTGAACTCATCACTTCTAGAAACTTAGAACAATTATATATACCTATTAGAAATATTATGTTAGTAATCGTCCAAATAATAATATTGTAGTAGAACAATTATACATGCATAGCATTTAATTAAATAATTTAAAATCATACTTCTTATTTCAAAAGTCTAAAAGGTATTCCTATCTCAAATGTAAACAAAGTAACAAACGTATCAAATTAAGACTAAAAGAAATTGAACTTTAATTCTCAAATTATAAATGTTAGTATGATGTAATACTCTCAAGACTAGAAAACTGAAAACTCACTGTAAGTATGATGTAATGGACTCAAAGTCTCAAACCCTAAAGACTAGAAAATCGAAAACCCATTGTAAATGTGATACAATATTTAAATAAATTATTTATTATATATATAAACGGTCCGGTCCGGTTTAAACCGTAATCCGTAACCGCGATCCATAATCCGGACCATTTCTCCCGGTTTGAAATTTCTAAAACCGTAAACCGAACCGTTTGTTTTCTAACCAAACCAAACCGGAAATTTGACTCGGTTTAACCGGTTTGGTTCGGTTTAGACGGTTTCTGAACACCCCTAGCGCTTATTGATAATAAGACGTGGGATCTCGTACCTAGACAACCTGTCATGAATATAGTGCGTTGCATGTGGTTATTTAAACATAAAAATAAATCTGACGGTTCTCTCGAGCGCTACAAAGCGCGCCTTATTTGTGATGGCAGGTCTCAGTAGGTTGGCATCGACTGTCAGGAAACCTTCAGCCCGGTCGTCAAACCGGCCATAATTCGAACGGTCCTCAGCATCGCGGTGGTAAATAATTGGGACATCACTCAATTAGATGTTAAAAATGCCTTCCTCCATGGCCATCTAGCTAAAACAATATTTATGCACCAACCCATGGGATTTCGGGATCAGTAGTTTCTCAATCATGTCTGTCGGCTACGCAAATTGTTATATGGCCTCAAGCAAGCACCTAGGGCCTGGTACCGGGGATTTACAGATTTTGTCTCCACCATCGGGTTCCATCATAGCCTTTGCGACCACTCTCTGTTCATCTATCAACAAGGAAACAATCTTGCATACATACTATTATACATTGATGATATACTCCTTGTCACTTCTTCAGATCCACTAAAACAATTCATCATGGGCCACTTATCTCGGGAATTCGCAATGAAAGGCCTCGGCCCACTGTCATACTTTTTGGATATCTCTGTTTAGCGGAACTCCGTGGGTCTCTTCTTATCCCAAAAGACTTATGCTCAAGAGATACTGGCGTGGGCTAAAATGACAAACTGTAACTCCTGGCATACCCCGGTTGATTCAGCAGGAAAGCTAGGTGCAAATGCGGGCAACCCGGTCGATGATCCGACTCACTTTCGGAGCCTGGCTGGTGCTCCTCAGTATTTAACCTTCACCAGGCCCGACATATCTTATGTTGTCCAGCAGGTCTGCATGCACATACACGGCCCTCGTATCGGCCATCTAAATGCCTTAAAGCGTATTTTGTGTTACGTCAAAGGCACCATATCCATAGGTCTTCACTTACGCGGTGGCTCCCTCTCATCTCTCGTTGCTTACACCGATGCCGACTAGGCGGGTTGCCCGGATACTCGTCACTCCATCTCTGGCTATTGCGTTTTCCTCGGCGACAATCTTATCTGGTGGTCCTCTAAGCGCCAAACTACCATTTCCCGGTCAAGTGCTGAGGCTGAATATCGCGGTGTTACGCATGTCGTAGCAGAGATTTGTTGGATTCGAAACCTGCTGCTGGAGCTCCGCTGTCACCCATCTCGCACATCCATTGTTTATTGCGACAATGTTAGTGCTATCTACATGTCAGAGAATCCGATTCAGAACCAAAGAACGAAGCACGTTGAGATTGATCTTCACTTTGTTCGTGAAAAGGTACAGCGCGGCCTCGTTCATATTTATCATGTGCTGTCTCGCTACCAACTCGCTGATATTTTCACAAAAGGTCTTCCCCGTACCCTGTTTTATGACTTCCGTACCAGTCTAAGCATCCAGATCCTCCACCTTAGACTGAGGGGGTATATTAGCATAGTTGACTGTATACGTATAGAAATATACTATAGTGTAGGGTAGCTTGGTGATGTGTTCGGAACGACTCTAAAAATACTATAAAAACCTAGACCTAAACCTAGACCTAGACACACCTAATTTTACCGAAAATACCTAAACTAAACCGAACCCTAAGGCAAGTGTACCTATCGGATTGTAGCTAAGCTAAGGCAAGACCGGGAATATCGAACCCTAGAGACACTCTATAAACAAAACTTAACCTAGACCTAGAAAATGGAAATACTGAGTAATTTGGGTTTTTGAATTGAGATTGATTTAACTAACTTTAACTAAACGACGAACAAACAGACGAACGCAGCAAACCTTGGGGAATTCAAATGAGAGGGAAATATACCACCTAGACCTAGACTCGCAATCGACACTTAACTTTATCTCGGCTCTAACTAATCTGATGGTGGCTAGTTCACCTTTTAAGTCCTTCCTAGACAACGAATCTAACGCTCGAACAGGAGTTCACCTTTTGAGTACTTCCTACCTCAATTAGACCTAACCACCTCTGAACCTAATCTCGGGCACCTTAGACCTAACAGGAGCTACCAATAACTACTATGACCGACACAGAATACCAAGATAATCAAAACCCTAGGACACTTCCTTTTAAGACAATGCAACCCTAGAACTCTAACCACCCCAACTACCCGACAATCCTTTACCTTGTGAGTCTCAGAATAGGCAGCACATTACAAGTAAATTACCAACCAATTATCAATGCAATAGTCAAGGACACCCTAACTACACTATAGCAATTAACCCTAAAGTCAACTACTTTAGCTAATCTACCTAAACCGAAAGACATTCGCGGGTAAATTAAGCATCAACAATCAATTAATAACCTGCTCATAACACACACATGCATCAACCATGGCAATCAATGGAATTTAATAAAATCGTAACATCAATCAACTAGTCAAAACCGAGAATAAAGTCAAGATATCAATTACTCATCAAAACGGTCTAGATGGCATTATTAGTTTAGCCTACAATCATGATCTGAACAATAAACATAGTAAAGTCTGAAACTTGATTCAAATACATGATAGCAATTAACTAAAACGAAGTAATCGAAAGAACCGGATAGCGAATTGCAATGCAATCTTGGTCTCTCAATGCTCCTCCTTGATCCCAGCTCTCTTCTCCTCTGAAAATCGCCCTAAGTCGCTCTGGAATTCGTCTAGGAGTCGAAGTATCTCGAATGGAACCCTAAAAGTCGAATTTATATGGACTAAGCAAAGTTTGCGGATTCTGAGGCGGTAGGCGTATCGCCTATAAACATATTTCCTCCAGGCGATACGCCTGGAGTCTGCTACGCGACAGAATAGTCGGTCAAACCGACTTAAACCTCCTGTTGACTTTTCCTTTCCGCACGTATCGCTTACAAAGATGAGGTCCCAGGCGATACGCCTGGAACAGCTTGTTCAGCCCTTCTTCATTGTTTTCTTCTTCAAAGTTTATCATCTTCACACTCGGCCTCGGGATTCTACTAAACACCTGCAAAACTTGCATAAAACATAAAAACGACCCAAAGACACTAACTTAACTAAAAACAACTAAAACTAAAGAAAACCGACTCAATTAGACTCAAATATCAACATAAAAGACACCGGAAATGAGATGTGTTTGCAACACATCACTTGGTGTAATTATATATATGGAATGTACTCTATATATTGGAGGTGGATCAATGAAATCAATCAAGCATTTCAATCATAACAATACTAAGCAAAGTATCACACCCTTCACACTTAGAAGTAACAGCAGTTGGAGTTTCTGTCACAAACTTAGTACTTCCATCCACAAACATTCCACAACTACTTAAATCAGAATCAGAATCAATACAACTTTCATCAACAGATTTAGTCTTAACCATAAGAGCCGATTCATTACCAAACACTTTGCCCCAATCATAACCTTCGTCACTTTGAACAACTAAGGCTTTGGGTCCTGAATTTGATGATGTTTGCGCATTACCACCAGAAACCTTAGATGATTGACCATTGTTAGTTGGATTACTTAAATCATTATTTTGTTGATTGGATTCCTTAGCAAAATGCCCAAACTTTAAACAATTAAAACATTTAACTTTTGATTTATCAAGCATATTTTTTCCTCCAGAATTCAGACCTTTCTTTCCTGTCTTGTTTAAAAACTTTTTCATCCGTCTTACTAGCATTGCAAACTGCCAGTTAAGATCCATCTCCTCCAGATTGTCTGAATCTATTTGATCATAGTCTTCTTCCACAAGTTCTACATCATTTACATTACCAGTTATAACTCCAAAATATGAAGAAACCAATGCAGACATCAGGGTCAGATAGCCTTCAGTTGTTTTAACAGATAAACCATTTTAACCACCTTGAGTTGGAATGAAAACATTACAATCTCGAGAATCTCTTCGTTGTCAGAATAACCAGAATTATTCCCAACCATAAAAGTTGTGGGAGGTGATTGACTAGACATATTGGACTTCTTTGTATCGAGAGTTGATTCATTTTTACCATAATACACTGCAGGATTTTGAATCTGTGCAGGCATTGACTTTGAAACATTCACTTCTAGGTCTCGTGCTTGTATTCTTTCGACCAAATCATTGAGCGACCAACTTGAATATTCCTTATCATGAGTGATCAAAAGAACATAATTTTCCCATTTTCCAGGTAACGCTTCAAGTAATTTTTCTTTTAAATCAGCTTCATCTTTCTTGATGTTCGCTAAAGTCATTTCACTCAGCAAATGTGAAAATCTAGTAATCAGCTTTGAAATATCTTCATTTGGATAATGTTTGAAATTGTCAAACTCTTTCTTTAAAACCTTCTGCCTACTTTTCTTAAATTGATCATTACCTTCACATCTTTTCTGTAATGTATCCCATAATTCTTTCGATGTGGTACAAGCATAAAACTGATGTAATAGATCTTTGGGTAATGTCATGGTTAATGTTCCATAAGCTTTTTGTTCAGCTTGATATGCTTTCTTTTGATCATCTGTCAGACTTCTTTGAAAAATTGGTCTTCCATTTGCACCAATTAGATATATGTATTGTTCATAAAAAGATAACCATAGATAGATATCATTAGTTCCCACATACGCTTCAAATCGTTTGATCCAACTATGATAATCTTGAAGCTTCAACAGTTTATGAACCTTTTGGCTTGTTCCTATTTCATTATCGTAATTCAACATAGCTTGCACCGAATTCTGCATCGCCTCATACGCTTGAATATCGTTAAACATCTTGAATCGGGTGACAAAAACTTCAAATGCCAAAACGGAGGTCTTAGAAATGGAATTTGAGTATCAAAACGGATGATACTGGCCATAAGGCGAGTAAAAGTGTAGATCTCTTCGAGACGGTCATTTTGGCTGGTATTAGTTCCCCAACTCAAAACAAACTCCAGTTACGTCAGTTTTAGTCAAAACTAGAAAGCTGCCGAATGAAGACTAATTGCCGAATGAAACCCTTAGCCAAATGAAGACCTGACCGAATGATCTTGATCGAATGATTATCGAATGAAAATCACAGCTGGATGAAGATCGAACAACCGAATAAAATTGATTCGTCGAATGAACAATACTCGGCGAATGAAATCAAAGAATGACTAAAAAATGAAAATTTTCAACTGCTGAATGATCAGCGAATGATGAACGAATGACCGGCGAATGAAACTAACTCTTCATTCGGTGACACATTTAATACAATAATTTTATGAATTTTGCGAATTTGAAGAAATTGCTTTTATAAAAAATGA
>JBCNJP010013760.1:0-11919 GCA_039602395.1 Deinandra increscens subsp. villosa
GCTGTAAGGATCAAACTAACCCTCACGCGATATCTAGACTAGTGAAACCGTGCGGAATCCGGTTTAACTAGTTGATTCAAGAAAACAGTGAAAGAATGTAATCGAAAAGTATAACCAAACAAGTAAAACAACCCGATTAGAAGACAAACTGATTGTATTGATTACCGTTCACTGCTTACACCTTCAGTCGAAATTCTCTAAGGAATTTCGATGACACCTTAACACCACAAAAGACTAGCAGCCTTTTCTAAACATAAAGAAGTCCTATATATAGTTGAGATTGACTTGGTAAACAACTCAATCTCATTAGGGATTTTCGAAACCCCTAGGCCCACACTAACAAAATCGGACCCTTCCCAAGTTAGCCCAATTATAGCCCAATTACATTTACAAGCTAGCCCAAAAACACTAAACAAGCCCAAATCCATCTAATGCAAAAGCCTCAATTTTCAGGTCTCTACAATAATTGTAAGGATCGATTTAACCCGAACACGATATCACAACCTCTAGTGAAAGTGCGGAATCCAAACACTAGAGTGATTCAAGAAGAAACGAGAACTATATTGAAAAGCAATAACGATAAACGTAAAAAACACAAACCGATTGAGAAGAAACACTTTACTATTGATCTTGCTTGCCACACACTTGTCGAAATTCTCAAAGAGAATTTCGAGATCACAAAATCGCAAAACACCTTTAGAATCACCAACCCTAATTACAAGATTAAACTATCTATATATAGGGGAAGATTAGCTTGGAAAACAAGCTAATCTATCTTTGGTAACCCTAATTACCCACTAATTCCCGTTTTTGACCATATAGGCCCACTAAACTCCATCTAAACTCTTTATAAATGAGCCCAAACATGTCTAAATTGGCCCAATGACCCAATATACCCATAACCCAACTAATTTTCAGCTATTCTATCACATAGGCCTTCAAAATAGTCCGCCAGGTGATGATTTAATACACAAGCCACAAATTATTCCCTTACAATCTTCCCCTTGGCTTGTGCTATTAAATATCTTCTACTTTCAATCTTCAGAACTTGCAGTCTTCACCTTGGCTTGAGCATGGGTTGGTGAAGATTCCTTTCTTTAACAATCTTCATTGGGCAACAACAAATGACATTAGGGAGTGTCTCTCAATCAGCATCAGCTTGGACTTCAAATGGTAAACACGTAATGAGAGAAGGATTCTCAAATACTTGCTCCTTCTTGAAAACTATTGAGTCCTTGCTGAAACATCAGTAACTGTCTTGACTTGCTTGTGACTTCAGAGGGTAAAACTTTTAAAAACCCCTTTCTTGGCATTCTTGAATTTCTTGTTGTGACTGCTCTGCATCTCTTCATCAATTAGCTTCCCCTAAACTTGAGAACGGTGTCTTTGGAAGCTTTACTTGAACAACCAACAAACTTCCCCTGAGCATAGGGTAAGTCCTTTTCCGGCTGGTTCTTCAACACAAACAGTAGCAGAGTTTTTGCTTTGGTCAACTGAGTCCTTGACCTTCTTCTCCATGACGTGTCTTTCTCACTTAACCTGTCAAACACAATATGGAACAGACACTATCCAGACATGATGACTGGTTATCGGGTTAGAATTATTTTATCAAAAACTTCCCCTGAACCCAAGGACTCTTCACATTATCTCCCCCTGAGATTCTGGAGGGGTGATACCTTCTTGCACAAACCCATAAAAACTTATTAAAACCTTTAAATTAACCTGGCCATGGTTGAAAAATAAACAATAAAAAACTTAAGATAACACAAAAGAAAAATATAATAAAAACCAACATACCAAATTTCTAAACGAGAAGGTTTCTATGGGATCAACCCGTATGAATCTGACTGAGGAACCCTTTTCAGCTTCTGTTACTCGAACACGTCCAGGTGATTGCCAATATACTGATCCACTTTAAACTCAAGCCCTTTTCTTAGTCAGACTGTTTGTTACTTTATTATCTTTTAAGGTGCATTAATTATGAACAGCAAGTGGGTTTCAACAAATCCTAGGTACATGTTATTGCACACCATCAAGCACATAAATTCCCTACCACATATTTTCACAACCTGATCCAGAAGTTTGAAACTGAGCTCGAGACTTGGTTGAGAAGAGAAAGAATAGATCACATAGATTTTTGGGTATAATATACAAGTCAACTGAATTTTTGAGACATTTTGATAATGCTCTCATCAGTGACAAAGGCTGAGGGTTTTGGACTCTTGAGGGTCTCATTTGATGTGCTCTTTGGCATCTTTTGGGTGTATAATTTTTTTTTTTTATATATTATTTAAGGTGATCTGGAAGCACGTATGTATGGACAACTCCAGGTCATTGCTCACGCAAAGCAGAGGAGAGCCTTACATACACGTGAAGCATCCCCAGGTCATTGCTCACGCAAAGCAGAGGGGACACCGACTTTTTGAACTCAATTTCACACTCTTGGAGACAAGCGTGTGTATCGGGAACTTGAACATGCAGTCAAATAGTAATGCAATTAACCTAAGTGTTGTTACCCAACAAACTTCCATACGTTATCTTTAAATGTGTAACGCATACCTTTTCAGATTAAAGAGCCGAGCCTACCAGCATATCACCATGGATCATGTCTTTCACATCTGCCTTACGCGTGTCAGCCATCTCCAAAACGGAAATTTATTTCACTTCCCACCTTCTAAAGGAAACAAAAGATTAAACATTAAAAAGCACAATTTTTTATTTTTGAGGGGTCTACTATTTCATCTTTTCTATTCTTCCCCTTGCTTTTTGATTTTTAAGAACAACACACCAACTAAAACTAAAACTCTATTTTTGTAGTTTTTTTTTTTATAAACGCACTGACACATCACTAAATAATTACTAAAACTGGCCAAGCTAACCTTCAAAGTTTTTCTTTTGAACATTTTTCAGAACTGGGTTTTTGTTTCAAGCACTACCAAACTTCACTTCATATTTGCCAAGAAACAAACAATTAAGACAGTGTTACCATTACTGCTGATTTTTTTTCAGATTTACCTCTCACAAGGAGACATACCCTCCATTGAAACCTTCATGTCATGTAGTAGAGAGATGCCTCCTATCATGTGCCTGGAACAATCACTTTCATAAACAAATAAGTTAATGGAAGTCCTTCTTGACTGTTCCTGCACAAGGTGAGAGATCAATTAGCCATAAGTACCCAGGCCATTGTGGTTCTGGGTATACCTGAAGAGTCAGTGAAAGAAATTTCTTTTAAAAACATTCCCTTGGTAACATTAGGGATTGGGGGTGTGGCTGCCTTGGTTGGACTGAGAATGTCCTTTTTGTTGACATCTCTGGGTTTGTGATTTTCTTTCCCAAAAACCTGTGGTTTTCTCGGTGGATTCTTATTAGAATTTTGAACTCTTATTTCTTGAAATTGTTTGGAGTGTTTCTTGTACACTCCAGTAGGCTTGAAAGACAAGTTCACAACTTTTGAAACATTCCACCTGTCATCCTTCCTCCAACCATTTGATTTAGTTGAACCAACTGGATTTGGATGGATGGGTGATTGAAACAGTTTTGAAAACAGATTTTAAAACTGTTTTTGGGGATTCAGCAGATTTTGGTCTCCAAGCTGTTTTCACAATTGATGGTTCATGTTTAGGTGACTTGGGCTTTGGGCTCCATTTGGGGACATTTGGCTGTGGTTTGCCCTGCTGCACCTTTTGGTTTGTAGGTACAGTCTTTGCTGCTGCTCTAGCATGTATCTTTGCCTGTGAGGGTGGTGATGTGGACTTTTGCACCTTGGAATTTGAAGGGCCAAACTTGGGTTTTGGGCCAACATGTGTTTGGCCCAATGGGACAGTCTTTTGTTAGACCTTCTTTGGATAGTAAGGCTCATACGGGCGGTGCAGGCAGTTTCTTGCCATATGTCCTGGTTGACCACGCACATGGCAGGACTGTTTCTTTGGATACACGGGAGCCTGTTGTTGGTTCCGCCCAGTGGATATCCAAGTTGGCTTTGAAGCGTTTTTATGGATCCAAAGGGCTTTACCATGGGGCTTTGTGGTCAGAATATACTCCCGTTGTATCGGTTGGAATTGGTCATATGCAGAATTGACTTCTGGGTACGGGACAAATTCCTGTGGTTTTGTGTCCCGTACTGTTTGCACATTTGGAGTGGGACAGTTCACACTCCCCTCAGATTTTTTCACATCACCTGTGGGTTTGGGAACATCATTCTGTGGTCCCTTACCCCTTCTTAAAATTCTAACAGTTCTTAGGGGTTTCACAGGTTTCAAATCACTTTTACCAACATTAAACACACCACATTCAGAAAGTTTAGCACAAACACTAGACTCAGAAGACTCAGAAGTTTTTGACTCAGACATGACAAAAGTTTCAGGTTTCTCAAAATCAGAATTTTTAACAGAAAATTCAACTTCAGACTTCAAGGGACTCTTAGTGGACTCCTTGCAATTAACTACCCCTGCTTCATGTTTACCTTTATCTGCACAAGAAGTAAAAGTGTTAGTAAGGTTGGAAACAGGAGCAGAAATTTTAATAGGACAAGCTGCCAATTTCTTTTCAATTTCAGCTTTAACATCCAAGTTGGTCTTAGAACATTCATAATCTGAGATCATTTCATGCATCAGGGGCATCGGTACAGTGTGACTGGACTTTTCATCTTTTATTTCAGTACCGAGACCCAAACCAGAGTTGGCTTTTAGATGACGTATTCGAGCGTCTGTGTTGTAGAAGAGTGAACTAGCTTTCATCATTTCTGACACAATCTTATCATTTCGCACAACTTTGACTTGTGATATTTCTAATTGACCTTTAAGTTGTTCAAGTTCAGCTTTCAATGTGACAATTTCTTCATTAGCAACTCTTAGATATGTGGTTTTGTTACTCAAGTCCCTTTGAAGATTTTTTATGTCAATTTTAGCAGCTTCGAGTTTCTCACTTAAGTTTTTACTCCTACTTTTGTATTCTCTCAATTCTCTATCAATAAATTCACGATTTAATGTTTCGAAACCCCTAGGCCCACACTAACAAAATCGGACCCTTCCCAAGTTAGCCCAATTACATTTACAAGCTAGCCCAAAAACACTAAACAAGCCCAAATCCATCTAATGCAAAAGCCTCAATTTTCAGGTCTCTACACCTGCTTCACACGTGTCTGTCATCACTCTATCCTTATCACCCAACCCATAAGTCATGTGTTTTTCATTTTCTATTTCCTCTTCTGTCATAGGCTGCACTCCAACCAAGTCACTATCTAAGGGAGGTCCTTCTTCATGCATTTCGGGATTTTCGAAACCCCTAGGCCCACACTAACAAAATCGGACCCTTCCCAAGTTAGCCCAATTATAGCCCAATTACATTTACAAGCTAGCCCAAAAACACTAAACAAGCCCAAATCCATCTAATGCAAAAGCCTTAGTTTTCAGGTCTCTACACCTGCTTCACACGTGTCTGTCATCACTCTATCCTTATCACCCAACCCATAAGTCATGTGTTTTTCATTTTCTATTTCCTCTTCTGTCATAGGCTGCACTCCAACCAAGTCACTATCTAAGGGAGGTCCTTCTTCATGCATTTCCGATGCAGATCTATCTATCTGATCCTCCTCCAAGATCATTCCTATTACATCTCTAGTTTTATCTTGAGGAACATCGTTCTTGTTTGCAAAGCTAATTCCTATGCCACCTTTGTCCTTACCCATTCTAACATCAGTTATGCATGTGTTCAGAGATTTACTAGCCTGTAACATTCTCTTGCTTCTCATAAGATTCATATCAAGCTTCACCTGCAACTCATTATTTTTATGCTTAAGATCATCTATCTGCTTACTAAGCTCAGCTATTTCTAACTTAGCGTTGTCATACAGATAAGCATTCTCAGTTGCTAGTTTCTTATATTTCACTATGTCTAATTTCTGGGCTTTAACCTTTTCTTCATTCTTTTGCCATCTACCCTTAAATGAGCTTCTTTCATATTTTACCTCAAACAATTCCAATTAAAAATTTTTGCAAAATTGTCTAAGACCAGTAATTATACGATCACAAGTAGGGTTAGAACATACCTTGGTGTGATCTGCTGCTAAAGCTTCATTTTCCTCCATCGGACTCTCCTGAGGTTCATCTTCAGTCACAACAAAAGCAGGCTCTTCATCTTCATCCCTTTCCATGGCAGCAATCATAGCATGAGACATACTAAACTCTTTCAATTGAGGAGTCCAATCATAGCCGCCTCCTTCCTGAACAACCAGAGCCTTTGCTTCAACCTTACCTTTGACCTCAGCAGCATTCTTCTCTTCGACCTTCTCTTTCTTAGGCTTAGTGCACTCCCTAGCAAAATGCCCGTATTCATCACAATTGTAGCACCTCAGCTTGCTTTTGTCAAACCCCATCCTTATCTTGTCTTGATCTTTCCAGACGTTTCTCCCTGTCTTTGCCATGAATTTCTTTGCTCTGAAGACTGCCATAGCCATCTGCCATGAGACATCCAACATCTCAACATCTTCAGGATTTATCTGGTTCAGCTCACCAGACAACATATCAGTAGGCACAAGAGTTCCGGCCATGAGAGCATGGTAGCTGTTCTTAAAACCCATACCAAGAGCAAAATTGGGATCATTTGTATCATCAGGGTTGACATTTCCACTTGAACTTCCTTGAGGTTGAGCCACAAAAGCAGTTGACTTTGCGACTGAGCTTGATCCATTTCCAGTTGACTTCACTTCATGCTTAGCCTCCACATCTTATGACAACAGAGCTTGATTTAGTTTCCCTGCCAAACTAAGAGAGCTTATATGGTTCAACTCTCTCTGCTTGTCATCAATTAGCTTGGACTTGAGTTTGTTGATCATTTCATCAAGAGACAGCTCACTCAGCTTGTTGTTATCCTTAATGATTGAGATATTGGTGTTCCAAGACTTTGGTAAACTATTCAGCAGCTTCAAATTCTTATCTTCCAATTCTGGCTCCACACCATTGCTTGACATTTCTGCCATCAGAGACACAAACCTTTGCACTTGTGCTTCAAAAGATTCACCTTGGATATGGTTGAACAGATTGAATTTCTGTTTCAACATTTGCTTGCGACTCGCCTTAATGTCTGGATTTCCCTCATAGGCCACGATCAAAGCATTCCAGATATCCTTCGCTGTTTTGCAGTGCTTAAATCCTTGAGCAATGTCAGGTGTTAGTGCCATGGTCATAATTGCAAATGCCCTCTCAGCCTTGTTGCATCTTTCCCAGTCATCATCATCAAACTCTTCTTCAGTCTTAGCTTTTCCAGCTTTAGCTCCTTCTCCATGTGTAGGTACATGTGGTCCATTAATCACCGCTCTCCACAATCTTAAGTCAACACTCTTCAAGTGGTTTTCAAACCGATATTTCCATTCCAAAAAGTTATACGCCGAGGTGAGTCTAGGTGGGCGAGTGATAGATCCAATTTCAAAATCCAGCTTCTGATACATACTCGGTTCGAAATCCATTACGATAGCAAAGGGAACCTAAATCTAAAGTCCAAACGTTCAAAAACTGAGATTACGATATAAAACACTTGATTACGATCGTAAATGCCTGATTACGATCGTGAACACCGTTTCCGATTAAACCCAAAATCGCAAACACTTAACCGACTGTGAGAATCGTAAACACCGATTATGACTATCGATTACGACTCCGTATATCGTAAACACTGATTCCGATTAGAGCCAATCATAAACTTCAATTACAATCCAATTGATCGTAAACACCGATTCCGATCCCGTGATTCTGGCAATGCAAAGTCGTAAACTCTGATTACGACCAGGAAAGATCGTAAACACCGAAAGTACAGGTCGTAAACGCTTAAAAATGTGATCTTGAAGTCGTAAACACACAACTGATGAATATCTTCAACTGATGCAGTCGTAAACACCAATAAAAACCCAGAAACCCGATCGGAAACACGAAGAACAGCAACAAGATCAATCGTAAACACTCCAAACACCTTCAAATCTTCAAAAACAACACTTTAACCCAGAAAACTTCTTGAATCAATATCGTGTGAGCCTCGAATCAATGATTCTTAGCTCTGATACCAATTGTTGGTCCGAGATCAAATCGACAACACGATATTCGATCACAAATGAGTGCGGAAACCTCAAATGCGATTGATTCAAGAAACAAGTAGAAGAAATAGATTCAATCTATAAGAAAGATTGAATCTTGAATGAGAATCTCTACAAGTTGAAGCTAATCGTAAACAGGAATTAAGAACAGAAATCGTAAACTGTTTTTGTATTCGAAAAGCTTGTCTAAAACATAAACAAATGAGGTTTATATAGTACCTCATACAAGCCCTAGAGAAATCGTAAACATCTAATCAGCTCACATGGCCCAATAGTAAACTTTAAAAAGCCCAAATACTAATAAGCCCAAAACAAATAAACTAGCCCACTAACTAATTTTCATGCCTTAATAAAACATAGCCCAACAGGGTCAGGAATAGAGACAATGGGGTCAGGAACCGACATCACTGCGACACGAGGGTAGAAGGTAGCAAGGATAGTCTCCTCAGGGTCATCCTCGTAGAACTCATCGTCTGAAGTAAGGGAATCCCAAATGCCACTAGGTGAGGTAGGGTGTGTCGAAGGCTCCGGCACAGGGTGGTCTCAGGGACAGGTGAAGACGGCGTGTAATCGGGTGACCTAGGCACGTAATCTGGCGAAGATGGAGTGTAGACTGGCTCTTGCTCAGAGTCATAAGGTATCACGATGATCTCCTTGTTTGCCATGTTGTGACCATTCCATGTTATAACAATAATACGTATAACACTTATATTAGGCAATCAACTAAAAAAATAACATTTGTTCGCAAGTTAGGCAATGCATGAATGCACACACACTAATGAATGATGCAGAGCTTAGGTTATAGACTAGGTGCAGACCGATGCATCCTAATTCACTATAACCATGGCTCTGATACCACGTCTGTCACACCCCGAGAAATGACTGAATGTGGGTATGTGACAGATTTGGCATCATGGTCATGGTTATGAATGATTGACGTTTAAATGGACATTTAATTAACCATTTGTCTTTTGAAAATATAAGTCTCAAACATTTATTTAAACATTTAAAACCATGGCAGCGGAAATAAAGTAGTGGTTACATGATAAAGTTTTCAAAAGACAATGTCATGAGATTTATAAACATAACTACCCTAAGGCGTAATGCGTCTAAATCTCCAAAATGAAATGCATGAACACACGGCAGGCAGATCATGATATGACAAGCAGGATCGGAACAGAAAAACATGGAGTTGCAGTCTTTTTAATCACCTGAGAATTCAAGAATTTAAAAAAAGTCAACAGAATTGTTGGTGAGTTCACAGGTTTTATGACACTAGAACTGTTAGAAATTATGTTTGAAAATGTTTGGCCTGTCATGATATTAATTTGTTTGACACTGTTGTTGTAAAGATCAAGCATGAACCTTGAATTCAAAACTAACTGTTTACCCACTCCTGATGTTCTTCCCCTTGACTATAACCATGGATTCATGACTGGAGCGATCAAGTCAGGGTAAGGTCGTCAACTCAAATAGATCTATTCACAATCTATCGTTTCGAATGAACTAATTTTTTTCAATTAATAGTGGGAATTTAGGCATATAACATGAATCAACATGAATACACAGATTTGGGGAAATGAAAAGAACATGCAATCAATACGTCTTACAGTTATCATGATATCTGACAAAATGAAATTGAAAGGCATTCATTGAATTCTCCTCCAAGTTAGAAAACAGAAATGTAAAAGAGGCCGTGAAGACTCACTTGTTTGAAGATGGACTGACAGATATAAATGGTTGAACTTAGCCTAGCAAACATCTACAAGATAATGTTGTGACGTATTAGGGTCTGGCTATTTGGGTTAGTGAATAAGTCACCCAATGTTCAAGGTTAAGTCTCGACTGTTATTACCTGATGACAGTGATGGAAATCCTAGGATATTATTTATTGGCTAATAAATGATATTGAATTTGATGGAATTTAATATATATTTGAATAAATAAATAATAATTAGATTTTCACGTTTGAAAAATAGATATTGAATAATATGGATTATTTTTTATTAAACATTATGAAAATTATAAATATTTAATTCATTAAATATTTGTAAGGTTTTCAACCCTTTAGTTTAATAAATAAAATTTTACATTATTTAAGGTTCGTACGTGCGTGTTATACCGCGCGTCATTACACGGTATATGTCGCGTCTTACGAAATGATTTTTGACATTTGAAAATACGTTTATTTGTATGAAGAAATGTTTTCAAAAATATATGAAGTTATATTTTGGTATAATTAAGTGGCGATTCGTCCAGTGGTTAGATGGTTTCACCGGTTTAACTCGTTTTATGACATTTCAAGTTTCCTTAACACTTAGGATTTGTTAGTAGACATTTTTTAATGTGGTTTAGGGTCTTAGGTTGCCAAGTGTGCCAGTGGGAGTTTAACTTGTAAAAATTAACGTTTTTGAGTTACCGAAAGTTACAGTTTTGGTCTGCTTTACTTCTAAAATATGTTTTTCCACTTTTGAACCTTAGGAAACATTTTTATATGTCAAAATGAGCATGTTTTATGTTCTGGCCAAATCCAATTCTTATTCAAAAATAAGTTATATTTTTCATCGAAAAGTCGTATTACAGTATCCGATTGTTCCATTTTCAAGTGTTTAACTTCCCGAATCACTTTGTAAGTTTGGAAAATAATTCTGGCAGCCCTAAAGCATACATTACAAGCCCTAAGTGGTCATTTGTTGGTCACAAGGATTTTCACTTGATTTTCAATGAAAATAAATGATATTTATGTCATAAAAATTCTATTTTACCTTTCTTTAAAATTTCATGGATCAATCTTCAAAATAACACTTTAGTGACTCAAAATCATCTTATGACAAGTTTGGTTCCAGAATTAAAGTCAAAATCATGAGTGTTTCTAAAATTGCAAGAATATATATGTTTTATGGTGACTACATTTTGATGAAACTTATTATAAAGTGTCATGTTTTAGCCTTTTTGAAACACTTATATATATTTCACAAAACTTGGTTTCCAACCCTTGTTTTTATGAATTTCCACCAAAACAAACATACTAAAAACATTTAAAACTCATAATATGCCATGATTTATAAACTTTGTCACCAAATATGGTACCTTTTAACATAAGTATTCATGTTATGTTCATATTTTTCTAAGTAACTTATTCCAAACAACACCTAGTTCCATCAAAGGCATATAATGCTTCTAACATACAATGTTGCTAGTAAGTCATCTAACAATACAATCAAGTCTTAGATCATGAAAATGATATGTGACAAATTATGGTAAGAATCATGGAAAAAGATAAGGAAAGTAAGAGTTTTCTCACTTAAACTTAAACCGGATCGGTAAATGACTTGATGGGTTGTTGATTTATGCTTCCGATTTAGCTCCTAACCCACCCTTGATCTTTGATTAGGACGATGGTGATGAAAGCATGAAAGAATGGTCATGGATTTTGACAAGAAAACAAGAGTTTAGGAAGGTTGTTCATGAGAGAGATTAGAAAGAAAATGAGAGAAGGATGGTGAAATAAGTATAAGAAATGGATTACCTTGATCAAAAAGAGGATTAGAAACTTAGATTAGGTGGTGGTTTATGGTGAAAAGTGGTGGTGGTGGCGGTTTAAGAGAGAGCCGAGAGCAAGAGAGAGAGTTGAGAATGAGGGTGTTTGTTTCTTGAATGTGTTAAGTATGAAATGAAGAGGTTTAAGTGGTAATATGAAGTGGTTAAGTGAGCTTGGTGGTTCACGGTTCAAGGAACCTAATGGGGTTCGGTTTGGGTGGTCTAAACCGAGAGAAAAGAAGAGAGGAGGGTATGAATGAACCAAGACTTGAGTTCTCTTGATTGTGGCTTTA
>JBCNJP010013761.1:0-11917 GCA_039602395.1 Deinandra increscens subsp. villosa
CTGATAACGTAAACACAGATAGCGGGTCGGGTCATTCATGACCAGCGTATTATTTAATTTGACTCGCAGTCCAAATATTTTAATATTGAGGTGTTTAGTATTTTTCCATCTATTCAAACAATAACATACCATAATATTAATATAACTCTTCAATTCAAATGTCATAATCATAACCCGTGTCTTACTTAACCAATTTATTCATTGTTTCTTTGTCTTCATTGTTATGCCCGAGCACTATGCATTACATTCGAAGCCGGGAAAAAACTGGCGACAATTCTAGTCACCGGAGAAGGGGTTCGAACCAAAGTAACAGCAACAGTGAGAATCCATACATTGGCACCGTTGGCAAAAACGAAGACATACCAATGCACCCGTCCAAACCTGTAGCGTACGACAATCAAGCCCATATTTGCCAACAACAACTAATAAAAGAACCTGTGCAGAAGTAGGAAAACGAACAAAATCAATAGGTAAACATGTAATAGAAAATGTAATATTCGGATCATATGTAAAGAGTTTGATATTTTGCGAGTATCCGGTGGTACATTTTTTTCCCACCGGAACTAAGCATAGGGAGGTAGCCTCCGGTGGTACATTTTTTTCCCACCGGATGCAACCAAGAGGACTTTACACTCCGGTGGTACATTTTGTCAAATCTACATCAATGTATTCTGCAATAGCTTCTTGGAGGGAATTTAGATCAATGTTCTCTCCAAGAGCCACATCCACAATCCACTTGAACACTCTTGAATCTTCCGCGACCTTCTTTAGTTGTTTCATCATTGTGGTCTTGCCGACACCACCCATCCCACATAGAGCGATCATCTTTTGCTCATTACTTGGTTGAAGGGCTTTCCATGCATTCTTGAATATTAGATCTCTTGACTCGAAGTTGCTTTGGGTACCACTAGCAACAGAGTGGTCTTGGGTACCACTAGGAACAGGTGCATACATGGATGATGTCCTTGCAAGAGATTTTTGTTCATTTGTCCAGGGGATATGAGTTCCTTGCTCTTGAAGAACTCTTATCTTGCCGAGAAGATTATAAGAATGTTTCCCTGCTTTGTATCTCCTTACCACACTGAAGCAACCAATTCCACTTGAAATACTTTCTACCTTGTCATTCATATCTTTGACCTCTTGTAACCACGGCGACACACGGTGAGATACTTCATATTTTTTTACACCGGCTCTATTCTTTTTGTCTTGAATATCATGTTGTGTGAGACTCAGTTGGTTCATTTCCATCTTCAATCTTCATATCTTCAACGTACTTTGTGGAGGATATGAAGAAACCCATG
The DNA here is from genome assembly GCA_039602395.1 of Deinandra increscens subsp. villosa. NCBI lineage: Eukaryota > Viridiplantae > Streptophyta > Magnoliopsida > Asterales > Asteraceae > Deinandra > Deinandra increscens. Next base: position 1,302 of record JBCNJP010013761.1, read on the forward strand.
TGTTTTCTAATGCGAACCTTCACTGAGTCAATAATAGGAGAGATAATTGGACCAACAAAATACATTTTTCAAAACTGCAGTTTATACGAACAAGAAAAATAATTAATAACAAAACGAAGGAATTACATTTGCCTAAGGCAAGTCACGTAGTCATGTAATAATATTTTAAATTTTAACACTGTTAAATATTATCAACAATAATTATATAAATGCTATTTTGTTCAATAGTCCCCCTGCAATTAGTTTTTTTAGCAACCACTATATTATAATAAAAAAGGAGTAATTTAGGCCATAACACAAAACCGAAATAGGGAATACCAAAATTACCAAATGTACGTACAGCCAAACACAACGAAGTTCTAAACAAACAAACTCGATCAACTTTCAAATGAGTAATGAAAAATGCGATCGATTTGGATCTAATCCAAAAGTGTATAGACTCTTACCACTACGTCAAAATTCATCTTTGGCCACGGAAAAATACCGTGACAAAAGGTGTTTGGTTACGTTTTTTTTTCCATTCCAACCGACACCATAGGTGCCGTGACCATATGTACCCTATGGCCACGTTACAATATCAGTGGCTGAAGCCACCTATAAGCGTGGCTAAAGGGTATCAATATTTGTTGTTGTAATCAAACAATTCTTCAGAAAAGCGTGGCCAAAGGGTCCCAACGGCCACATATGTTTGGTAAACGTGGCCTTTGGTATTTTATGGTCACGTATATTCATGTTTTAGTCACATACATTATAAAAATACGTGGCCAAAGGGTTGCTGAAATCATACATTTTGTCACAGTACGCGTGGCCAAAAGGTGGCAACGGCCACGTTAAAATATCAAAAGCGTGGCCTTTGGTATTATATGGTCACGTATATTTGTGTTTTAGCCACATATGTTATAAAAAAACGTGGCCAAATGGGTTGCTGAAATTATAATTTTTGTCCCAATACGCGTGGCCAAAGGGTGGCAACCGCCACGTTAAAATATGAATAGCGTGGCCTTTGGTATTATATGGTCACGTATATTTGTGTTTTAGCCACATATGATTTGAAAAAACGTGGCCAAATGGGTTGCTGAAATCATAAATTTTGTCCCAATAAGCGTGGCCAAAGGGTGGCAACGGCCACATTAAAATATAAAAAGCGTGGCCTTTGGTATTATATGGTCACGTATATTTGTGTTTTAGCCACATATATTTGGAAAAAGAAAGTGGCCAAAGGGTAGTTGAAATCATACATTTTGTCTCAATACGGGTGGCCAAAGGGTGGCAACGGCCACGTTAAGATATAAAAAACGTGGCCTTTGGTATTATATGGTCACGTATATTTGTGTTTTAGCCACATATAATTGGGAAAAAAAGTGGCCAAAGGGTAGTTGAAATCAGATAATTTGTCCCAATAAGCGTGACCAAATGGTGGCAACGGCCACGTTAAAATATAAAAAGTGTGGCCTTTGGTATTATATATATGGTCACATATATTTTCTTAATTACAATTAATTATATATTAATTAATTAGTATAGAGAAACCTTAAAAATCATATATTATAATTAAAAATTAATGTACATACACTAATCATGACGCTGTTCAAAAAGATAACATACGACACTAATCAAAGTTTAATTTCTATAATAATTTCTTGTCCGTGCTGATCAGCTGCTTCTGCTGGTGCCGTGTGATTTTTCTATTTATCAGATTTTGATTCAGCTGGTTTGGTGTTACGTACACTTTCGTAATCTTTGATTTCCCCTGGAAACATATATGACAAATAAAACCGATCAGATATATATATATATATATATATATATATAGTTAATTAATTAGCGGATACGATTAATTAATGTAGTAATAACCTGTGGTTGTTCCAGTACTCTTTGAACCGTAGAATGATCAACCGGCTGTGATCTATCTGACTTGTTATTAGAATGAAGGATCATTCGGTTCATCGGCCATGCAATAATATATTTATTTTCAACCTACGAAAGCGTTGTTTTATCATCTACTGGGAATGGTAAAAATGTTGCACCCTTTTTGACCTGATAAACTTTAATTCTACGGCAACCAGGAGGTAATGGACTTCCATGAATCTTCTCATCTTTTTGTTTTGGTAATAATTCAGCCATTCCCACGACGTTCAGTGGATCCCCCTCCATGTGCAACGTCGCAGTTTGGCTCCCCTGATCAGAAGTGACAATAATAATAATAATAATAATAATAATAATAATAATAATAATAATAATAATATTAATTATAGCATATATATAAACAATTAATGAATTAAAGTAAAAAATAGAATACAAAAATTGTGGTATATACTAATCTATATACCTCTTGGATTACTGGCTGCAGATCGATAGCAGCTGCAATGGCATCATAATTATTTGGTTTTTCCAACTGATGATCACTCTTCTTAGGAGGTACTTTACAAGCTGCAGGTTTTACTGGTTTTGCATGTCTCTTATTCTTTTCCTAAATTGACACCATGTAATTAACTGATTAGTAACATATATATTAATTAACGATAACGTCAAAGCGATTTGTCAAATTTCTAAATTATATATATATATATATATATATATATATATATATATATATATATATATATACCACTTCCTGCTCTGATGCCCCAGCAGCACTGGCTGCAGCTGCTGCTGCTTCTGTCATTTTTCTCTTTCTCAACTAAAGACAGCATCAACATTTAATTAAATGATCATAGAGCAATTAGTTATAAGGGAAGTACACAACTGTGTAAATTAAAATAGTTACCCTTTCCTTTTGTGACGCTGTTGTAGATGGAGGAGTGTGTTGTGATAGAGTCGCAGAAGTGACATACAATTCAATTAATTAATAAAATCATATCGATCATAACCGGCTAAACATTAGTTAACTATCCAGATAACCATTCGGATGAAGTACAAACTTATCATAGCCGGCACAGTTAATTATTAATTATATTCCGGAACAACTCTAACTATCCTGATGAACTTTAACTATCCTGATGAACTTTACCTATACTGGTGAACTTTAACTATCCGGATGAACTATAACCAACACGGTGAACTATAACTAGGGACGCATGTTCATCCAGATGAACTAGAATCTACCGGATCAACTCTAACTATCCCGATGAACTCTAACTATCCTGATGAACTTTTTACTATCCTGATGAACCTTACCTATCCTGTGGAACTTTAACTATCCGGATGAACTCTAACTATCCGGATGAACTATAAGTAGAGACGCATGTTCATCCAGATGAACTAGAATCTTCCAGATCAACTCAAATTCAGAAGTGTTTCAAATTCGTACCTTATCGACCGACCTTTGAGATGAGTTTGATTGAGTAGATTGTTTCCGCGATGTATTGTGCGCAGAATTGATCATGTCCTACGTACAATTAATTCAATTAGTTAATTAATAAATATGCGCTCAAGGGAGATTGATCGTATCAACAATAATATTTAATTGATCGATAAAAAGTAAAGTATATATAATATACTTAATTATATATATATATATATATATATATATATATATATATATATATAGTTTGTCCCTTACAGAATTTACCGCTTTATGAACTTGATTATTTTGAATCACGGCCTCCATAAGCGCCGTAAGCTTATCAATTTTATCATCCTGTGATTTAACCATATCAGTGAGGCGCTCAACCTCTTGATCCTTTTTCTCACGCAGCTGTCTTTCATTTTTTAGTTCCGCCTCAAGTTTTTCGATCCGTTCTTTCGATCGCCCTTTTGGAGCACCCTGCCAATATCCACGGGAAGTCACTCCATACCCAATACCTTTTAGGTATCCACCCCTTTCCTTGCCAAGGACCAATGTCAGGGCATCCGTTCCCGGTTCTACGGTCACAGATCCTGCATTTATCTTTGTTTCATTCTCGGCCTGCAGTAATATAATTTAGTTAACTTAATGAGGTGCTGTTAATATTTAACATGTGAATAATTAGGTATATATATAGCAATTAAACTTACTATATCATCTGCTACGCCCTTCACCACAGGCGTTTTGTATTCCCCCTCTTTATTTACCCTTCATTTCCTCCACATAAACGATCGAGAGGGGAATTCATCAGCTGCTATTTCTTTGTTTTGTACCTTGTATTATAATAATAATATATATCAGACTTGAAACATACATTGCACGTTCTTAACCATGACTGGGTGTAACACACTTAGCTTATTACCAGTTTTTCTCTCAGAAAGACGTACATGAGAAGTTTCAAGAACGACTCATGGATGCTGAGAAGCCTCTGTATGAAGGATGCCATACCTTCACAAAGTTATCTGCCTTGGTTCAACTACTGAACTTGAAGACTAAGCATGGAGGATCAGATAAATTTTTTAATGAACTTTTAGTTTTGCTGAAACAGATGCTACCTGAAGGTAATGAGATTATGAAGAATACATATGAGGCCAAGAAGATTTTGAAGTCAATGGGTGCAGGGTACACCAAGATACATGTGTGTATCAATGATTGTATTCTCTACAGGAAGGAGAACAAGGACCTAACTGTATGTCCAACTTGTGGTGAGTCCAGGTGGAAGGTGGATGAGAGGACTAAGAAACTATACGACAATACTCCTGCAAAGGTAATGTGGTATTTCCCCATCATTCCAAGATTGAAACGACTGTTTCAAGTGAAAACCACAGCGGAGGATCTAAGATGGCATGCCACCAGTTCCAAAACACCCGGTGTGTTACGACACCCATCCGATTCACCGGCATGGAAAGCCATCGATGACAAATATCCCGAAATCGCTGACGATCCTAGAAGTCTTCGTCTTGGCATTGCAACTGATGGGGTCGACGTAAATAGAGGTAACAGAAATCACAGTGTGTGGTCGGTTCTATCTGTCATTTACAACCTTCCACCATGGTTGTGTATGAAAAGAAAGTTCATCATGCTTTCGTTATTAATATCGGGAGCGCCTGGAAACGATATTGATGTGTTTTTGGAACCATTAATTGATGACTTAGAGCTGTTATTCGAGGCAGGTGTGGAAACATATGATGCGTATGCGCAAGAACAGTTTACTATGCGTGCAGTTGTTTTATGGACGATTAATGACTACCCTGCACTTGGTACACTTTGTGGTTGCCCGTACAGTGGATTCCATGGTTGTGTGGTATGTCGGGAACAAACTAAATGCATTAGGCTTCCTTTCTCAGCCAAGCAGTGTTATGCTCGTCACAGAAGATATCTACCATATACGCATGCCTTCCGAAAGCAAACAGAGGCCTCCAATGGTAAACAAGAGTTGGAAGTTGCTGCTGATCCTATGACCGGAGAACAGATATACAACGAAGTTCAACATATCAGGAACAAATGGGGAAAGGGATTAAGGTGTACTGATTCAGAAATCCCAGAGACCTCAACCGGAAGAGGGGGGAAGATTGATAAGAGAAAAAGAAAGAACAAAGAGAAGCCACCATATTGGAAGAAATTCAATATATGGTTTCGAAGACTTAGATACTGGAGGCATAATAGTGTCCAACATTGCATTGATTTCATGCATATTGAAAAGAATGTGGTTGAGAGTCTTGTTGGAACTCTGCTCAACCTTCCCGGAAAGACGAAGGATGGACTGAATGCGAGAAAGGATCTGAACTTTTTGGGGTTAAGACCAGAGTTGCAGCCTAAACAGAACAAGAACAACATAGTACTTCCTGCAGCGTGTTACACGTTACAAAAAGATGAAAAGGAAAAGTTTTGTGACACGTTGTATAACTTGAAGGTTCCACAAGGCTATTGTTCTAACTTTTCTAGTTTGGTTAGTCTAAAGGACAAGAAACTTGTGGGGCTCAAGTCACATGACTATCATATGTTGATGCAACAGTTTCTGCCAATTGCAATTCGGTCAGTCATGCCTGAACCTACAAGATATGCTATTATAAGGCTCTGTTTTTTTTTTCAAATCAATATGCAGCAAAGAGATCAACGTCGAAGAGCTAGACAAATTGCAAGCAGATCTTTGTGTCACACTATGCCTGCTTGAGAAATATTTCCCGCCATCATTTTTTGATGTTATGCTTCATTTGACGGTGCACCTTACTAGGGAGGCAAAATTATGTGGCCCAATATGCTTTCGATGGATGTATCCATTTGAAAGGTGTATGAAGGTAATTAAGGGCCATGTGAGAAACAAAACTTATCCAGAAGGGTGCATTGCTGAGGAGAACATCGTAGAAGAAACGATTGAGTTTCTCAGCGAATACCAAAAAAACATCACAACTATTGGTGTTCCAACTAAAAAGCATAGCAGTGCGGATGGAAGTCCTGGGTCAGCTGGTAGATCAGTTGAAGTCTCTCCAGAGCTCCTATATATCGAAAGCGCATTTATTTGTGTTGCTAAATACGCCTGAAATTGAGCATTATATCGAGTAAGTAATTTAGATTATTAACCTTTTTTTATCTGTTTAATTAATTATAAACTCTTATAGATAACTTCAATTCATGTAACTGCAGAGAACACATGAAATTTTTGGAAAAGGAACATCCTGCTAGTAGACTAAATGACCTGACTAAGAAGCAGAGCACAACATTTGGTAAATGGTTACGCAACAAGGTCAGCTAAATTTGCTTATTGCTTTAATTCCGGATGAACTGTAACTTTCCTGAACAACTGAACTGAGTTGTCCGGAACAACTCTATTTTCTATCCGGATAAACTATACCTTCCTGGTGAACTGAAACTATTTTCTTATAGCTTTAATTCCAGATGAACTGTAACTTTCCTGAACAACTGACCTGAGTTGTCCGGAACAACTGACCTGAGTTGTCCGGAACAACTCTATTTTCTATCCGGATGAACTATAACCTTCCTGGTGAACTGAAACTATTTTCTTATAGTTTTAATTCCGGATGACCTGTAACTTTCCGGAACAACTGACCTGAGTTGTCCGGAATAACTCTATTTTCTATCCGGATGAACTATAACCTTCCTGGTGAACTGAAACTATTTTTCTTATAGTTTTAATTCCGGATGAACTATAACTTTCCGGAACAACTGACCTGAGTTGTCCGGAACAACTCTATTTTCTATCCGGATGAACTATAACCTTCCTGGTGAACTGAAACTATTTTCTTATAGTTTTAATTCCGGATGACCTGTAACTTTCCGGAATAACTGACCTGAGTTGTCCGGAATAACTCTATTTTCTATCCGGATGAACTATAACCTTCCTGGTGAACTGAAACTATTTTTCTTATAGTTTTAATTCCGGATGAACTATAACTTTCCGGAACAACTGACCTGAGTTGTCCGGAATAACTCTATTTTCTATCCGGATGAACTATAACCTTCCTAGTGAACTGAAACTATTTTTCTTATAGTTTTAATTCCGGATGAACTGTAACTTTCCGGAACAACTGACCTGAGTTGTCCGGAACAACTTTATTTTATTTTTGGAAGATCTATAATCTTCCTATTCCTAATGAACTCTCCTGATGAACCTACTATGAATTTCAGGTTGAAAAGGAGATGGCGGAGTCCCCAGAAACTATATCAGAGACCGTTAGGTGGATTTCACATGGTCCGCACAGAAGCGTGAGGAAATATGAAGTATATGACATCAATGGCTATTCATTTCGTACAAAATCTCGAGACGGTAGGGTTTACCAGAACAGCGGGGTTGGTGTAGAGGTAAATGACATGCACATCTCTAACGAGGTCTTAACCTATGGAAAAAAACCTTACTATGGGGTTTTAAAAGAGATATGGCTACTAGATTACCATATGAAAACCATCCCTCTATTTATGTGCGACTGGGTTGAGAATACACAGGGGGTCAAAAAAGATAGTCTTGGTTACACTTTGGTCAACCTTAAAAGACTAGGTGACAAGGAGGACCCGTTCATTTTCGCGTCACAAGCACAACAGTTGTTTTACGTCAAAGACCAGCTGGATAAAAAACTGCATATTGTCTTTATGACACCTCCCAGAAATTACAGAGATTATTATGAAGACGATGCCAATGAAGAATTTAGTACGGTAGTTTTTCCTCACAACGATAATGTATTGCCATCCGTAGATACACGTCACAATGTTTACCATAGAGCTGACTATACTGGAATGATATTACGAAAAACCACCGATTAATTGATCATCATTGTAATGTTTTTGAATCTTAGCAAACTACAGTATCAACAATATTTGTTTTTTTTCTTTATGTATTCTGGAATATATATTATGGATCTTAATTTTGAGTCAAGTGTTTCCTTTTTTTGATTGTGCCTGCAGGTCTCCTCTCTTTGACCAAACCAGAGTCAATAAAAGTCAAAAATAAACAAACAAAATCAACTGTTGCTTTAACAAACACAATTACATACATAATCCAAAGGGTATGATTCCATTAATACATTGATCTATAAAATTACAACTGAAAAACTACTAACTTAAAAGGGAGAAGAAGCGACTGAAGAAAAATCCCTCTTTGCTGCTCACATGCACTTGCTTCTGATCAAGTGAAAAGAGAGAACAAGTCCCTCTTTGCTTTCTCACATGCAATTGCTTATGATCAACTGAAAATGGTGAAGAAGTGGCTGAAGATAAATCGGGTTCATGGGGCCAAAAGGGAGAAGAAGTGGCTGAAGAAAAATCAGGCTCGTGGGGCCAAAAGGGAGAGAAGCACCTGAAGAATACAAGTCCTGCAAACCTCAACATGTGCCCTTACTGCTGACTGTTATAAAATTACACAATAACTTAAAATCTGCTCTCAGTAAAGCATTTGTATGAACCATTAAAGACTCCTCATCTCCATGGTTTCCACAATAACTTAAAATCTGCTCGCAGGAGATACAGAGTGCAATCTTTCCCTGCACAAGAAAAAATTACCAAATCTGAGACGAAAATTTCAATCGAATTTCAGTGGTGAAGATGATAACTTACCGTTTTCCACATATGGATGACGCCAATTCCACATTTTTTGCCGTCGATGATGGACGAAAAACAGAGAGAGAAAGACTGGGAGAAAAGGGTCATGGTGGAGATGATGATGAAAACTGATACAGAGATAGTATATATCGATACTCGAGGGGCGTGGTAGATGGAGATTTGAAATATAAAGTAAATGAAATAGTAATGATTACAAGCGCCGTACACTGTTGGTATTCTTCTTTTAGCCACCTAAAATTAATATACCGTGACCATTTGTCATAATTTGTCACGCAACCAATGTTTAATATGAGTGGCCATATCACAAGATAATCAAACATGATAAACATATATAACCATCATATATTCAATTATAACTACTAATATCATAACTAAAAATAAACATATAAAACATTGTTCTTAATTTGTTCATAATTAAACTAAACCCTGATTAATCATCCGGATCACTGCAATCTTCAGATATGTATCCTGAACTTGCATCGTCATCATCATGATCATCATCATCATCTTCTTCTTCATCTTCTTTATCTGCTTCATCTGCTTCATCTGCTTCTTCATGATCTTCTTCATCATCTTCTTCTTCATCTTCTTCTTCGGGTTCATTGAATTTTGTATCAAGGACACGAAATAATTTCGCTGTCTCAACATGGTAGGCAAAACAATTAGGAATCTTCTGCGCATGGAGTTGCTTCAGGATGTTCTTATCATTGTGTTTAATCACAGATTTGTGGGACTTGAAGGATCTTCTTCTCCTGTTACTGTAAACCAAAAAAATACGGTTATGCTTCACATACCAGTATTTAAGGGAGCGTTGATTATCAGCCATTTGATACAAGATTTGGTGTAAACGAATTGGTGTAGATAATTTGAGATCAAGAAAGGGATGGCGGTAAAAAGGAAAATAACAATGATGATGATATATAGGGTAGCAGATTTTAACCCGCTCGAATTAATTAATACAATTGAAAAAAAGCGTTGTTTGAGAGGGAAACAAATCTTCTCTTTTTCGCCACGCGTTTAATATTACCGTGACCATAAAATAGATTTTTGTCACTCACAACCTACCATTTAGTCACGGTTAATATATGTGGCCATAGGTAATAGATTTTTGTCACTCACAACCTACCGTGACCATTAGTCATCTAATATTTAGTCACACAACCTAATAACAGTGGCCATATGTACTAGCTTTTAGCTACATAACTAAGTAAAAAGCGTGGCCATTGCTCACATTTAGCTACGCATAAATAGTTTTGTTTTCTTTTAATTTACTAAGTAATAAAATCTACTCTTCCGTCACACAACATTATTTAAGCGTGGCCATACATTCCTTTTTGGTCACACGAATAAAAAATCATAAAAATTCCGTGGCCGTTTGGTGCATTTCGCCACTCTTTTTTAAGTGTGACAAATAAGTGCCACATGTTTTTGTAAAACAGTGGCTAAAGCCACTGCACCTGATTGTTGTTGTCACATAAACAAAAAAATACGTGGCTAAAAGGGTCCAAAGGCTATATATTTGGCCACGGGTACAAAATATGTGTGGCTAAAACGAGAATTTCTTACCTTTGGCCACGCTTTTTTCAAAACAGTGGCTATGCTTTATCAAAAAAACCGTGGCCAAAGCCACTTTTTGATGTAGTGTACATCGACAAGCTAGAAAAAGGAAAACATGACCCAAATGGCCCAAAAGGAAACC
>JBCNJP010013762.1:0-11916 GCA_039602395.1 Deinandra increscens subsp. villosa
CAATCTTGAGCTTGGAAGAAGGTATATCTAAAACCCCCTATGGTTGGTTTTAGTTTTGATAGCATGCATACATATTTGGATCCTTGGTTTTGGGTTTTATAATCAAGTGTTAAAATCGGTTTTAACATCAACTAATCAAACTATTCTTTTGATTTTTCCGCTGCGTTTTTACATTTTAAGGAGTTAAAATGGCTTTGATAAAGTTCTTAAAACCCAACATATCCATGTCACCTATGTAAGAATTCTAGAAGGCTAATTAGAATTGGGACATCTTACATATGTGTATAACCATCCTTGCCATACACCAAGGACCCAATTAGCCCTTGAGGTATCTTCGGATCAATTATCCGAGGGCTAAAGCATGCGGAGTGTAGGCAAACCAACCCAATTTGGTTGACTAAGCCACTTCCTCGTTCCCCCTATGAGAGAATCCATTTATTCCCTCATGAGGTGAAGACTTATTCTTTTCTACCCACTAAGGTCCATAACCAAATGTAAGGTGTCTATAATTATTACTTACTAGTGTAACGAACAAGATGTACGTTACCTCGATTGCTTGACGACCCACTTCCACCGGCGTGAGCTTGATAGCTTCCTTCAAAACCTTGATTGCCTAATGGGTCACTATCAAAGTTAGGACCTTAATCATAGTAGCACTTTTACCATATTTAAATAACATGATTTCTATGCGACACAAACATAATATCAATTCACAAGGATGGACATATCAAACATGATCACTAAATTTACATCTAGCCACATGGATTCATTAACATCGACATGACCACTAAAGGCATACATATCCATGCTAGCTAGTACACTTAATATCATCAAGTTGGTTACATTTTGTGAACTTATAGCTACCTATGGTCATCCAACATCAATACAAGCAAATTTGTTGTATTTACCATATTTTGATTCTTTTAGGCATTTCATCAAACACCTTGTGTGCATATTTTTATACACACATATTACCCATCTCCTTGAACCTCCCACTAGCCATTTAACATAGGTGTGGTGAAATCTATCACTAACCCATCATGAATTCATCATCTAACATCAGATTCATACAAGAATTCCAGTAAAGGGAGCTATTTCACAAACATCATATGTGGTCACTTTGATGGAGGTTCAAGAACAAGTAGTTAGTGACTACTTCACCAATTGTCAAACAAATTAGAAATTTATGCAACATATGAGTTCTCTAACATCATAACACTCATGAATCAACAACCAATTTCACATTTCTAGCCCCCTAATTTCGAGACCTAGCATGCAACATAAAGGGGGTTTACTTACTTGCTTCAAGAGTGTGTTTAGGGCTTGAGAACACTTCAAATTTTCAGTTACAATGCACCAAAATCACAGCCTAAGCCTCATCATGCAGAATTTGGGAAGAAAGAAGAAGGAGAGGGGCTGGGGTCGAGACACAGATCGCAATCTGCGATCTCCCCCTCCTCCTCCTCCTCTATTTTGTTTAGTTTTTTAATCCCTATTTACATTCCTGGCCCCTCTGGTTTAGGTTTTGGTCAAATCTCCAATTAAACCTTAACATTTAGCATTTAACCCCCAAGTTTCTATAGTATGGCAAGTACTATAACATACAAGGAACAATTTAGTCACATAACAAGGCTATGTTAAATGTTAACGGAAGTTTTCATATATTAAAATTCGGGATGTTACATGAATCAAGTTGTAGTTGGAAAAATTCCGGTTTATCAAGAGCGAAAAGGAAACAACATTCCTCCACCGGTGAAAAGGTTAATTGGTCATCTTGCTAATCCAGACTATGTAGCTCCCGCTGATGGTGCAACAAGACATTCAGATAGTTCAGATGACGAATTAATGTATGATGACAACGGTTTTCTGATTGAGATTGAAGAGGATGAAGAAGAAGATCATGATGCTCAAGCAGATCAAGCACCAAATCAACAACAACCGGTAGTACAAGATCAGGCACCTGTGCAACAACAACAAAAAACAGAATCAAATGAATCTGAAAAGTTATCAGAGGAAGAAGAGAAGAAGATGTGGTTTGATGCTTGGTTAAAATAACAAAGAGCTAAGAAGATGCCAGCAGTAAAACCGACCAAGATTGTTGAACAAAAGAAATATTTCGACAGAAAGGGTGGTGAAGCTACTGGTAGAATAATAAGTTGGATGTACGACTCTGAACTAAAATGTTATGCAATTAAAAGGAGTTTGGAGTGATGTATTTGAAGCAAGCTACAAGATTCAATACTTTACCGGTTTGTGATGTGAGAGACTTGTCAAGAAGGCCGTTCTTGAGTCATGAAAATAATTTGTTGGCTGAGATTTTCAAGAACAAATTGATAGAAGAATGCCAAGGCAAGTTCAGGTTTTTAACTCCTCAAAGACCTAAGTATGTTAATCATCCAACAGATATTCATCCGATTACTGGAAAACCGGTTGTAATCTTAAAGTATAAGAAGCCGATTCAACTGAAGAAAATTCCTTTGAAAAAGCTTGAACAAGATTGTATCAAGACTTTGAGATGGTGGTATTACGATGAAGAAACTGGAGAAGCAGTGATGGTGGTTAAAGAAGATAACAAGGTGATCAGATTGTATGATCCAATGTGGTTAATCAACTTGTCTGAAGGTGATATAGACAAACTCTATCACAGCAAGATTCTATACAAGATTGAGCATGCTGAACAAGCTTTGCAATTTCAAAGAGTGATCAGAGTTTGTTTTGCTTTTGGTATCCATGCTGGGAACAACCGAACTCAGCATTGGAAGAAGGCATAGACAGAAGCTTCTGAAGACTAGCACAAGACAAGGGGGAGTTTGTTAGAACAAGTTTAGTTGTCTAGTGCTAGGTCTTGTTATGTAATAGAGAGTTTTGTATATTCTGGTCTCAGCGGACCAGAGGCGGACCAGATGGTACGCCGAACCATCTGGTACGCTGGTTAGTTGGTCCGCTGGACAGAGTTTATATATATAGTTTTAGCTCAGTTAAAGAGAGTCAGTTGTTGAGAGTTGTGAGTTTAGCTGTGTGTTTACATGTGTGTTTACTCTCTGTAATCTCTCTCTGTATAACCGAGCTTGAAATCAATCAAAGATCTATTATTTACCTCGTGTTTTACAATTCCGATGTTAATCATGCACTAGCCAGATCCGATACGTGTTTTACAAGAAAGGGGGAATATGAAGTATTTTTCACAAGTGGATCTTGAAGTTCAAAAATTGATTCAAGAATGATCCAGCCATGCAAGCTCTATAGCTGACAAGAAATTTCAAGTTGAAGATCAGATGCAGCGATGCTGAAGATTGAAGACTGAAGTTTAGTTAGCATAGCTACATTACACGTTAAGGGGGAGTTTGTTAGAGCATATTCCTATGTTACAATGTGTCTCGTGTAATGTATCTAAGTGAGCATGTATATGAGTCCAAGGAGCATGTATATGAGTCCAAGGAGCAGCATATTCCTATGTTACAATGTGTTTCCCACCCTCTAAGAACAACTTCTTTGTTTTGCAGATACCAGCCGAGCCGAGACCGTCTAACCGAAGGCTTGCAGTTTTACTCCTGTAGTTGATCTATCGGTGTAGTTCGTCTTAGACTTCGGTCTATCTGGCTACTCTCGGTAGCCCGATTCTACATTGGCATCATCCGCACGATCCTTAATGCAGCTACAATCAACACGATGTCTGACCATCAGGAAGAGCAACCAACTCCCGAGGGGAGCTTCATCACCCCAAGGGGGAAAGACATAGTAGCCAGAGCAGCAAACATGACCGACTCTCAGGCCCTGAGGCTCACACCGGAGTTAGTGAGCCAAAACTTCATACATCTACGACGCATGATGAATGAATACGTAGCCACTGAGAGAGCAAAAGGGATATGCTTGCAGCTATCCTATGACGACGAGGGCCCCATAATCGACGATGAACCCCCACCACCAGCGGGAGGAACCACTAGCCAGCCCAGGCCGACAGTTGTCGCAACCGAAAGCACTGTGGTATCGGCCCCGACACTGAGGCCCTCAATGCCAGCACCAACCTCGGTCATCGGAGCAAGACCCATACTGACATCCGGCCCTTCGGGCCCGATGTCGTTCCCGTTCAATCAGCAACACTCGATGCCATTCCCAGGTTAGCAATTAATATCCCTACCCACCTTTTATGACTTTGTACAGGGCACCGAGTTACCAAGTACCCCTATACTCCTCGTACGGCATGCCATTGCAACCACCGGGCCCAACACCCCTGGTAAACCAAAGCACAGGCCCTCAGCCACAACTGAAAATGCAGGTCGAGACCCCACCAACAAGGGTAGAAGAACCAAAAGATACCAACGATGATGATTTATCTCTACCGTACATCTCGGAGGAAGAAAGTAAATTCACCGAAAGAATAGAGAACTTCGAATGTCCCCCAAAGACAAAGTTGCCAAGCACAGTAAAAACATATGATGGTAGCACCGACCCTGATGACCACTTGAACGCCTTCAAATCAGCTGCAAGTATCGAAAAATGGTCCATTCCTGTGTGGTGCAAGATGTTCGTGCAAACCCTCTCGAGCCCAGCCAGACTCTGGTTTAACTCCCTCCCTGATGGCTCGATCGACAGTTACGTCCAGTTAAAGCAGCTATTCTCCAAACACTTTGGCCAGCAGAAGAAATGCATGAAAGATCCAATAGAGCTACACAACATTCGACAAGGAGACCAGGAGTCCCTACGTACCTTCCTCGAAAGGTACAAGACCGAGTCTCTGACCTTCGGTCATGCCGACGAGAGACAAAAAATCTCAGCCTTCATCCATGGTATGAGGACGAGACAGCTGATCAAAGAAATGAGTGCCAGAGTACCCTTGACAATCCAGGAGGCTTTCGATCGAACCGAAGCTTTCATCAGAGGCGAGGAAGCCGCACAACTTCGAGATAAATCATCGGCCGGCCAATCCAGGTCACAGGGCCGACCACAACACAACCGAGATTCCCGTCGACCCTGGCAGTCTGGCGGTGATAGGGGAAACCGGGACGACCGTCGACACTCATTTTTCACTCCTTATGAACGACCAAAATCCTCTAGCCAAAAGCACAACGACAGAAGAGATTTCCCAAACTTAACAAAGACTCTGAGGGAAATACTACAGAGAGGGGACATTAGCTGACAGTTTGGTAAACTACGCCCAATGGGCCCTAATATGGCTAACCGAAATATGGCTAAGTATTGTGACTTCCATCTAGACAGGGGTCACGATACCCACGAATGTCATCAACTAAAGAAGGAGATCGCCCATGCAGTAAAGACAGGGCAACTGGCTCATCTGTTGAAAGAGATAAAAGAGCAGAAAAACAAAAAAGAAAAGAAAAACAACAACCCATCGGTCCTGATGACACACGTCTCTCGCAGCAAGAAGCCGAGGCTTAGAAGAGAAAATTAGGCCAATCAACCGATCTCCTTCCCGGCACTAGACAAAGTTGTACCGACACTCAGCCCCATGGTCACCATCGCCGAAGTGGGAGGCCACGACATCCACATAACATATATTGACGGGGGGAGTGCTTCGGACATCATGTACAAGGCATGTTTCTCCAAACTGCCGACCCATGTACAAAAGCAGCTCCGACCTTCAAAAACATCACTAGTTGGCTTCAGTGGGGATATGGTTTTCCCTGAAGGTGAAGTTACCCTGCCAGTCACCTTATCTGACGGATCGTACATAAGAACCGAGAGAGTAACCTTTCTCGTGGTCGACTGACCCTCATGATACAACATCATTTTCGGTCGACCAACGATCTACCAGTTTGGCTATGTTGTTTCCACAGCACACGGCCTAATGAAGTTTCCAATCGAGACTGGCATAGCAACCATCCGATCCGCCCAATCTGATTGTGTCCTCACGGCAGACGTCACTGAGGAAGCAGCGCAGAGTAAGTGGAAGGTGAACGAAGAGTATCCTGACCAACTGGTTACTATCGGCCCCGAGCTATCCAACCCGACACGCAAAAAATTATATAACTTTATTCGCAAAAGCACAGATGTGTTTGCCTGGACACCAGCCGACATGACGGGTGTACCAAGAGAGATTAGTGAACATCTCTTAAAATTCGACCCAAAACAAAGACCGGTGGCCCAAGCAAAGAGAAGCATGGCTCAGGACCGAAGCAAGGCTGTATGCGAAGAGGTAGCAAAGCTGGTAAAAGCTGGGATCCTACGGGAAGTCAAGTGGCACACCTGGATAGCCAACCCAGTTATGGTAGCCAAGTCCGATGGCTCGTGGCGAATGTGTGTCGACTTCACCAACCTTAACAAGGCATGCCCAAAAGACTGCTATCCTTTGCCGGCTATCGACACAAAAGTGGATGCCTTATCGGGCTACACCTACAAATGTTTCCTTGACACATACAAAGGTTACCACCAGATCAAAATGGCCCGGCAGGACGAAGAAAAAACGGCCTTTCACACCGACAAAGGTAATTTCTGCTACCGCAAGATCCCTTTCGATCTGAAGAATGCCGAGCCGCTTACCAGAGGTTGATCGACCAAGTCTTTGATCCACAAATTGGCCGAAACATGGAAGCATATATGGACGACTTAGTCATCAAAAGTGGGACAGAGGACGCAATGATCAGCGACATTGAAGAAACATTTGGTTGTCTCAGAACTGTCAACATGAAGCTCAACCCGACCAAAAGTTCTTTCGGAATGAAACAAGGCAAATTCCCGGGGCTCATAGTCACAGACAAAAACATCATGGCCAACCCGGAAAAGATTCGAGCCATTATGCAGATGAGGGCACCACAATGCCTGAAAGAGCTTCAATGCTTGAACGGTCGACTAGCCGCCCTTCATCAATTCATCTCTAAGTCCGTAGAGAATTCGATGCCTTTCTTCCGAACACTAAAGCAAGCCACTGACAAAAAACAATTCCTCTGGACTGAAGAGGCCAACAAGGCATTCCTGGAACTCAAACAGACTCTCACAGCTCTTAAACTAGTCACAGCACCAGCAACTGGCGAAGAAGTTGTCCTCTATCTCTCTGTCAGCACCGAGGCTATAAGCTCAGTCCTATGCACAGAATGGGCAGACCAACAGATCCCAGTCTATTTTGTGAGCCGAGCAATGAAGGATCCTGAAACCAGGTACACAAAAATTGAAAAATTATTGTTAGCTCTAATCCACACTGCCCGGCGCTTGCGCCGATACTTTTAGGCCTACAAAATCACGGTGCTTACAAACTACCCCTTCGGGAGGTAATCCAGAGACCGGAAACATTAGGCCGATTCGCAAAATGGGCTATCGAGCTCGGCGAACACGAATTACACTTCAATCCACAAACAGCAATCAAAGGGCAAGTGCTGGCCGATTTCATAACAGAGTTTCAGGTCGACTCTAACGTTGACAAGCCAACCGTCGATTATTACACTCCTCCTCCACCAATTACCGGCACCGATGTATGGACTCTTTACACAGACGGGGCCAAAAACAACGAGGGGTCGGGTATCGGCTTGGTCTTGATTGACCCACAAGGAGTCGAAGTAACATATTCCATTCGGCTCAACTTCCCAAGCACAAACAATGAAGCCAAATACGAGGCATTGTTGCCAGGGCTGTGACTAGCAAAAAAGATGAATGTAAAGAAGTTAGCTGCCAGAGTCGACTCGTTACGGGTGACAAACCAGGTAAACGAGAGACTTCGAAATTCGAGGAGAAGCAATGCAAAGATACGCCAACAAGGTGAAGGAGCTGACCGAGGGATTTAAGATTGCCCAAATCCCAAGAAGTCAGAACAAGAAAGCCGACGCTTTAAAAAAACTTGCATCCCTTGCATTTTCCCACCTAACAAAACAGGTGCCGGTCGAAATCATCCACATTCGGACTGACGAACTCAAGGAGGTACTGGAAACTGGCACAGTAATCTCAAACAGTTGGATAACACCAATTCAAGATTACTTACTAACCGGTACCCTCCCTGATTCTTCACTAGAAGTATCAAAGCTAAAAGCCCATGCCCAACAATTTACACTTCACAATGATAAACTTTACAAGAAATCATACTTATAGCCGTTACTAACATGTTTGACTCCCGAAAAAGGAAACTATGTCATAAGGAAAATTCATGAGGGGATTTGTGGTACACACTCCGGTCCTCGATCAATAGTAACCCGTATGATGACAACGATAATATTGGCCGATGATGTATACCGACACCGAGAAGGAAATACAAAAGTGACGAGGTTTCCAAATGTATGCAAGTGTGCAACGGGCGCCGAAGCACAACCTCATACCGGTTACATCCCCGTGGCCCTTTTACAAATGGGGTATTGACACCGTCGGACCCTTCCCAGAGGCCCCAGGCCGAATCAAATTCCCCATAGTTGCAGTCGACTACTTCACCAAATGGCCGGAAGTAAAAGATGTAGCCACAATCACCGACAAGCAGGTTGTTAACTTCGTCTAGGACCAGATAGTCTGTCGGTATGGCTTGACAGGAAAGATAGTGTCCGACAACGGTAAACATTTTGCCGATAAGCCATTCAAAACGTGGGGTCAGGAGCTGCAGATCACGCGGGTGTTCACCTCGGTCGCGTAGCCACAGTCAAACGGCCAGGTCGAACGGACGGACATGTCAATCATCTTGGGCATCAAAACAAGACTCGGCGAACAGGGGAAGAACTGGCTCAACGAGTTACCAAATGTCCTATGGGCCATACGCACTGTCACACCCCGGTCAACGGTTTCGGATGTGAACGAGAATGGAATCATAGTCGAGGATACATAGAACAACATCTAATATATTTAAAACTTCATAAAACATTACGTCATTGATTTGCAGCGGAAAGTGATAGTGGACAATGATAATGTCTTACGTTTGAAAATAAGTCTTAAATTAATAATAAAAACATTAACGGTTTATTAGGATAGTCGGGACTATTACTCCAAAAGCAGGTCCGATAGCATTGATAAGCCCCATTTGCATGTCTTCACGAAGTTGCATCAATTACCTAAGAAATCATGAATTTAAAACGGGTCAACATAAAGTTGGTGAGGTTCACAGGTTTATGATTTATCAGTTAAACAGTTGTAATACAGTTTCCAGTATACTTAAATATTACAAGGGTTATCGTTGTGGATGTATGAGCTCACCTGAACCTTGATTTCAAATACTAACGGTTTACCCACCCAGCATCTCTTGCCCAGAGATGTTAAACAGAGCAGAATAACTGACGTGTACCCCCAGACAATCCGGAGTCAGAACTGGAGCTACTAGTTAGGGTAGGGCTGTCAACCCAAATAGATCTATTCACTAGCTATCGTTTCGTACATAACTAATTGAAATCAATTAATGGTGGGATTACGGTTGTACAAACGTTTGTAACGATAATGTACCAAGTTGGGCAATCAGTGTGACATTCGTCTATTTTGCATATTTGTATCACGACTCACTTCCTTTGTCCATGTAATTTTGATTGTTATTTAAGTAATAGACTTTGATGGAATTTTCTTTATAATCGTGTTGGTTCCCGTTTTATTATCTATGCTAAGATCATGCCCACTCGTGATATATCTCAATGCATGTTAATATATTTATTGACTTAGAATATATTTACGTGACGTTTTTATTTATTTACTCATTTATTGTAGCATGAACCATTCACACGTATTAATCATTTAAGCACATCTAAACATACTCAACTATCACCAATGAACCGTTTTCATTTATCATCAACACTAATCTTTGTTTTTAAAAGCTTTCTAGTAGAAATGTTCATTTTATTTCATTTGGGTTTATATCCACTATGTCCGAAAAGTACCCATTTTTCACCACAACGATTAAATAAATACCCACTTTACCAAAACTTTATACAAATCAAACTTCATTCAAAGCCCACGTTTTCCCTCTTTTATTTTTTTTTATCCAACCAAGAGTATTTGAACAAATAAGGAATAGTTATACCATACTTTTTCTCTTATGGGTACCAACTTGATACACCATTTGGTAAAAGAAAGCATCTTTACACCTCACCTTTTGCTTCCATGTCTGCTAACTCAAGGGTCAAACTTGCCCTATTCCATACACAAACAAATCCCTAGTACATCCTTGCATGTCTCTAATCCCCTCCTTTTAGACCACCCTCACGACAACCCATCTTCATCCCCATTTATCACATCAAATTTCACCTATTCTGAAAGCAACTTCAATGTTCAAACCCTCAAGATCTTACAACCCAAATACCAACTCCTTTTCTCCTTTTAACCCAACGAAGAACTCACTTCAAACACCCCTCACCTTACTCTATATTCTCGTCCAACATCACAGCCCCTTTCCCCTAGATTTCTTAGGCATTTTTGAGCTTAAAGAACACACTTCCAGTCCCTCGTATGCTCGATATCACAGCAGCACCTTTGCCTCACGTTTTCCTCACATAAAATCATGAAGAACCCTTAAATTCGTCCTAGTTCCTGACCAGATCGCTGCAGCATTTCAGCAGCCATTTGGTTCCAATTCTCAGCTCCTGAGCACTCATATTACAGGTATATAGACCATCTCTCTACCCCTTTTCATATCGGGATCAAAACAGCCCCGAAAACATCCCCGTTTGGACCCGTTTTGACACCGAAAACTCACCTTTCATGTCGTTTTTCACTGTGTTCGGACAGCAGCATATCGGAACGTTTTCGGTTATTTACGAGCCACATTCAAGCATATATTCGAGGGTTTCAGGTGTCTCTCAAGTTCTGTTGGTTCCTTGTACCTCCCCGTCGCTCGTTTCGTGAGAAAACTCTCTCTCACTTCACATTTCAATTACTTGTTTAACTAAAGTTTTTATAACGATTCAACTTGGTGATATGTTGTTGTTATATGTTCTAGATGTTAAAACTAATTTTAAGTATGTTATAAGACATATAGGAATGGTTAATCTAGTCGGAGGAGTTTGTTTTAATTTTATTAACCTTAAATCGTGCACTATATTTAACTTCAAATCTGGACAGAATTGTTATCCCGACTTTAGGAGGCCATATCTTAGTCATAAGGAACTTAAAATGAACAAAATCAGACTCCACGATTAAGTTCGTCGAGTTATCTTTCCAACGGTAGTTTTCTCAGGTTCTAATTCTACTCGAGGACTTCACAGCAGCCCCTACAAGACAGGTGCGCGTTTCAGCACCTCCTGCCTTGTGAGGCTGTTTTGAGCAGGTTTCTAGCATTTTCATAAGATACATTCTAAACAAAAGTTGTTTGGGATACATTAAACTAGCAACCTGTAAATTTTGGTAATTTTTGAATGAGGTTTGATATTTTAAGACCGCATTTAAAGTTACAGGCCGCAAGCTGTCAAAATTCTAAAAGTAGTGCACTAAACTAAAAACTAATTTTCACAAATCCTTTTGACAAACTCTAACTCCCGACCAAAATCCAAAACTTAACATCTTATCTTTTATACGATAGGTCCAAATCCGTGACCTTTGAATCATTCTATTTGCGAGGCTCATTTCGATCATTCTAATGTGAGTATTCATAGCCCCTTTTCCTTTTAAGTTTTGGGGTGCAACATGTGTTATTATACAAAATCTAAAACTCTATATTTCCAATCTATTATGCGATTTCATGTTAAGCTATGTGTAAATTCTATTTTGTGAAACTTGGTTGGATTCTATGTTTGATATCGCTAATCGCTAATCGCTAATCGCTAATCGCTAATCGCTTGTGTACCATTAACCATCGAGCCGTGGCAACAATGATAGATCTATTGGCTGACAACCCACCTGGCTTGCCTTGGCTTGGGCGCCCGGTGATTGCTCCCTTACTTGTCTAGGTTTGGTGCACATCACTTATGACCTGTTATACATGATTGAATGAAACACTAGTCTCATGAATCGCTTATCTTTAAACTATGAATTGTCTATTTAACCTATGTTTACTCACCAACTCTCGTAGTTGAC
>JBCNJP010013763.1:0-11914 GCA_039602395.1 Deinandra increscens subsp. villosa
AGTAGTAATAAATTATCTTACAATAGTTAAGAAAAAAATAAAGATTTTTTGACCATTACAATAATTAGAAATTTAAAATTTACTAATGTATTTAATTAGAAATTGAATTAATTAATTGTATAGTTGAACTTTAATTAAAAAAAGTTATAATAAATATTCGGAATTTAATTTTCATAAAATATAAATTTAGAAGTTTTGAATATCTCACAATTACAGTATACTAATAATAAACTTAATACATATTAAATGTAATAATGAATTTTATCTGTGGAAAGTTAAATTTTTTAAATTCGAATTTTTCAAAATTTAAGTTTAGAAATTTCAAAAGATTTAAAGTTGTGACGCCCACTCCCAGTCTTGGCTCCCGGAGGGGTCACATGTCGGATTTACTCATGAACACATGGTACAACAGAGATAACTAAGCAGCGGAAATTAAAAACTTTTCATTTATATATATATAATAAGTTACAATAGTAAGGAAGATAATAACATAATATATAACTAGATCTTATCTATAGCTATGCCAGTCCACTACCGAGTCATTCCTGATAGCTTGCCCATCTAATCTGCCCTTGCTAGAGCCCTTCCCTTGCTACTTTAAACATCACCGATACCTGACATACATGCTTTTAAAGGTCAGCTTACGCTGGTGAGTTCTAAGTATTTAAAACTTTTACCTTTCATTGAAAGGTTTACCTCAAACATTTGGGCCTAACGACCCCTTCTTTATAAACATTTACCACGTATAAGACATATCAGAATTATACCAAAACATTTAACCATTCATCCTTTATCAAGTATAAGACATAACAGAATTATAACAAAACATTTAACCATTCATCCTTTATCAAGTATAAGACATATCAGAATTATACCAAAACATTTAACGATTCATCCTTTATCAAGTATAAGATATAACAGAATTATACTAAAACATTTAACCATTCATTTTACTAAGCATTGTCTATTGGAACCACGTTAGTTCCTCGGGCAACCGTCGCCACCCGAAACCTTTCATTGAGTAACCGTCGTTACCCCGGGGAACCGTCATTCCCCGCTTCTAGTTGCACAACTACCTTTTCCCTTTTCACTAGACAATATATGCTTAGATTAAAACATTTTCAACCTTTTAAACCTTTTCATCCTTTTCAAAAGTCCATTTAAATAACTCTTGTATTTGGACTCATAATCATTTCAACACCAGTCCATTACCCGTATATGGAAATAAGCGTTTCATAAATATAATGTTATGGGTCTTGCATAACAAGGCTAATAAGATCATATTTACCCGACACTTAGTCCTATACATAGGCTTAGACCAAGCATTCCCATTTTTTATTTCTCAAAGCTTTATATAAAAGTTTCATTCTTTATATTACCCGTTTATTATAACCTTCCCGAAAAAGTAATAACAGGTAATAATAACTTTAAAACAGTTATAAGTATTATAACTTTTCCACGTATGTGTATCAACACAAAACAAGTAAAGGCATCTCAAATACTTTTCAAGTAAACAGTTGAATATATATCATTGCATGTATATCAGCCCGAAAACATTAAAACGTTTAAAACATTTAAAAGTGGGCTCATAGAACTCACCTTATTCTCTTAAGTAGTTAATTCAGAGAAAACCTCCGCTATGCCTTCCAATTAAACCTAATCGCGTATTGTATGGCGTTAACACAAGGTTTAATATAATAAACATTTCCTATGTTTATTTTAACTCTTTATTAACTTAATAATACTTAGTTATTAAGTTTATTTCTTTTAAAGGTCAAAATGACCAAAATGCCCTTTAGGCCATTATCCTTTTCCTTTGTTGATAATATGAAGACACGCATTCCTATAAGTAAGCGCTCACTCCGGGATCACCCAGTGAGGGATGCCATTTCCCATTTGGGATTTATGCGACACCCTCGCTTTTGCCAGAAACCCCAGTGTACAGGCGTCTACCCTCCCGGTCCGCGCGAACTTCTAGATATCTTATTAACTCGGTATTTAAAATACTTTATCATTTATCCATTTTAACTTCATATATACTTATTATATATGTAAACATAGTTCCATGTCAAAAATCAAGTCTCCATACCCTTCGGATTATTTTATATTAAACAATCATATTCCGAAACCCTAATTTCCCGTTTTTTCTCATTTCTTTATCAAAATCCATTTATATTCAAAACTGACTTAAGGTATTATCTGTTATAACATTTTATAACATGCTTTATAATTTCAAAGCTTAGTTCATTACCGTTTACTCGGGTTTGACAGAACAGCGACTAGAAAACCCTAATTTCAATATTAACACCTTAAATATATATTAACATATTTTTAATATGTTTTAAATATATATTAAACATATTCTTTAAATCGATAATAATTTTATCATATATATATTTAATATTTAAATACGAAATATCCTTTAAATCAATTTAAATAAAATTGATTAATATAATATATATATTTATTCGTTTTAAATATATATTTATATCATTTTAACCCGTTCTATTATGATTTCATATAAACTTTAACTTAACCATAATATTTATAATAATAACAAATATATAACGTGATTACCTCTTTGACGGGTCGTGAAACGAGTCCAAAATAACCGAATAATAAAGTTGTCCGTTTTAGATAAACGAATAGTCCTTCCCGGCTAGTTTCTCGCCACGAGCATTTCCCCGTTATCGGTTCGTCGTTTGGACCTCGTTATGCCACCGAAACGTTGACCGAAAGTAAAGACGGGTTTTATTAACGTGACTAGTTTACGCCCCGTTTGTCGCCACCGTGGACCACCTTTAACAACCGTCGACCGCCGCAACCATTCTCCGCCATCCCGGTGATCCATTACCGTTACCATCGTCGCCCGTCTTCAACCGTACACCACCGAAACATCAACCGAAAAGAGAACGGTTTTAGCGGGTTTTAAACCCGTTTGCAACCATCAGCATCACCTTTACCTTCCGCCATCGTCACCGGGTTTGCAGTTCATCGGAGCTGGGTTGCGTCGCCAGAAAAACGAACGAGGAAGGAGGCGGAGCTGCTGGGGTTTCGAACAGAGGGTGGCCGGAACAACAGCGTCGCCGGGTTTTACGGTTCCTGAGCCGCTACTGCGTCGTCTTGGTTCGCCGGAAAAGTCGAGACGAGGCTGGGGACGTTGCCGGCATTCCTATTGTGTTTGCCGGAGCAAAAGTCGAAGAGAGAGGGACTGGGTTTGGTCGTCGGGCTGCCTCGACGGAAAAAAACGAAGAAGAACGAGGGCTGCTGGCTCACCGATTTGTCGGCCGGAAAACGTGCGGGGGTCGTCTGGCGGAGAAAGGACGAGGGACTGGGTTTGCCCGCTGCTGTATGGAGAGAATAACTTGTGAATATTATTGATAATGTACAAGGAATTACAATGCCTTATAAATAGGCCTTTACACATAATTACAGAGATTTTCTAATAACCTATAAAAATACAGAGATTGACAATCAATGAGAATAATTACAAATAAGAGAAATCATATAGTTTCCTATTAAGTAATATGTGTAGTATCTTGTGCCATAATACGCCCCCGCAAGATGGAGGATCCATCGGAGACTCCAATCTTGGACCTGTTACGAAGAAATGGAGCACGAGAAAGCGGTTTTGTAAGCATATCGGCCAACTGATCTTGAGAATTGATGTGAAGAACACGAAGATGACCACTCGCAACTTGCTCACGAACAAAATGATAATCAAGGGCGACATGCTTCATTCTGGAATGGAAGACCGGATTGGCACATAAGTATGTGGCACCTGTATTGTCACAAAATAAAGTAGGGGTCTTGGTAATAGGAACATGCAGTTCCCGTAATAAGTTACGTAGCCAGATAAGTTCCGCTGAGGCATTAGCTATAGCCTTGTATTCTGCTTTAGTTGATGAACGAGAGACAGACCGTTGGCGCGCAGATTTCCATGATACAATGTTGGACCCCAGATATAGTAAGTATGCAGTAGTGGATCGGCCAGCATCACTCACACCACCCCAATCCGAGTCAGAGAAAACTGAGAGTGTAAGAGACGAATGGCGGTTTAAAAACAGACCATGATGGATGGTACCTTTGAGATACCGAAGGACACGTTTGAGTGCTTGCCAGTGGGACTGACGAGGAGCATGCATGAACTGAGAAAGCTTATTGATGGCAAAGGAAATATCGGGACGGGTAAAAGCGAGATATTGAAGGGAGCCAACAAGACGCCGATATTGCGTGGCATCAACAGAAGGAGACGGGTCGTCAAGGATAAGCGGGTCAGTGACACTAAGGGGTGTGACCACATCCTTAGCACCATCCATATGAAACTGGGTGAGAACATCCTGAATGTGACGGTGTTGAGAGAGAAATAGACTCGTGGGAGTGGATATGACCTCAACACCTAAAACTGATGTAGGGGGCCAAGATCTTTAACGGAGAACTTATTGCTTAAGGCCAAGACAAAGCGGTCGAGAAAATCAGTGTTGTTTCCTGTAAGAACAATGTCATCAACATATACCATAAAGTAACAAGTAACCCCGTCCTTGTGATATATAAACAAGGAAGTATCGGCCAAAGATTTGGTGAATCCAAGGCGTAGTAAAAAGGTTGCAAGTTCAATATACCAAGCACGAGGTGCTTGTTTGAGACCGTATAGAGATTTCCTGAGCTTGCAAATGTGATTCGGAAACTGAGAGTGTTCATACCCGGGTGGTTGAACCATGTAAACGTCCTCATGAAGTGTCCCGTGTAAAAATGCATTATTTATGTCAAGTTGACGGAGGGGCCAACCACGAGATAAAGCCACAGATAGGATAGTCCGAATAGTCACCGGTTTAGTGACCGGACTAAAGGTATCAAAGTAGTCCTTACCATGCTGTTGAAGGAAACCTTTAGCGACCAGACGTGCCTTGTATTTATCAATCGATCCATCAGGATGACGTTTGACACGAAACACCCACTTACAACCGATGGGTGTTTGGGACGTACGGGGAATGAGTTCCCAGGTGTGATTCTGAAGTAGAGCATTGAACTCAGAATCCATGGCATCGTGCCATTTCGGATCTTTCAAAGCCTGACGATAAGTGGAGGGTTCAAGCGTTGGTGGAAGGGGGTGAGTAGTTGTATTGTTAACAAAGTGGGGATTGAAGTACTTCGGATTGGGCCGTCGAGTACGAGTGGGAGCATGCTGCGGATCAGAGGTGGCAGAGGAGGAAGCGCTACTAGAGGAGGGAGCGCTGCTAGGGGAGGAGGTGGACGGTGAGGAGTGTGGATGAGAGTCGGCGTCGTTAGAGGATGACGAAGCAGAGAAGGAGGGTTCGGTGGGGGATGAGGATGGAGAGGAAGGTGGCGGAGTCGAGGGTGAGGTGGCGGATGGGAAGCCGTCCGAAGGCGAAGGGGAGGCAGAGGGTGTTTGGCGAGATTTTTTTATTGGCGGTGGAGGGGCGGAAGATGGAGTAGTGGGAGGTGAAGGGGTATCGGATATCGCACCCGTGTCTTGACGGAGGAAATCTTCGACATTTGGAAGTGCCGCAATGACGGAATTGTCATTGGTGTATGGAAATATATGTTCTACAAACTCAACATGGCGTGAGTGGTAAAGGCGATGCCCGACCAGATCATAGCATTTGTAGGCGGACTTTGAGTCAGAATAGCCTAGAAAAATGCATTTGAGTGAGCGAGGTTGTAATTTAGAGGTTGCATAGGGCCGCAACCAAGGGAAGCATAAACAACCGAAGGGCTTGAGTTTGAGGTAAGTGGGATTGGAGTTATAAATTTTTGAGTAGGGGGATTGTTGATTGAGAATGGGTGTGGGAAGCCGATTGATGAGGTAGACAGCAGTTTGGAACGCATGGGACCAAAATGTGACCGGAAGCTTAGCATGATGTAGAAGGGATAAGCCAGTCTCAACAATGTGACGATGACGTCGCTCGGCAATCCCGTTTTGTTCCGGCGTGTGCGGTGGAGTGGTAAAATGAGAGATGCCATGCGTTTGGAGATAGGCCTTGAGACCGATATATTCGCCACCATTATCACTAAACAATGAAACCAACGGGGTTTGAAAATATTTTTCCACAAGATTTTTAAATTGTGGAAAGAGGATGGCAACATCAGATTTTCGTTGGATAGGATTGTGACGAACCTAAAACTTTTGCTTTCTTTCCCCAGCAATGAAGACAGCTGAGACTGCGAACGCTACAACACAAGAATAATTTTCGGGACGAAAATTCCAATTTCAAGGGGATGATGTGACATCCGAGAATTTCAAGGTTTACTTCCGTTAGACAATCTCCGTTAGTTACGTTATAAGTGTTAACTTAGTAACTAATGCTTAACTAGGCCGAATACGTCCACGACCTTTGGTTGATCACCGAACCCGTCCATATGTGTTTATTTATTGAATTGTCTCTATGAGGATGTATGTGCAACATGTTTGTTGATTAATTGTGTAATTGCGTGAAATTCATGAACCATGCTTATCTTGCTTAGAATGTAAATTGGTCACTTTTGGGTTCTAGCGAAACTACCGGGCGAAACTATAGTGTCGCCCGGCTAGCTTAACATTTGACTTACAGAGTCAGTTTCGCTTGGCCAGCGAAACTGCCAGCGAAACTAGCCCCTGATATATAATAACATAAAACCCTAGAGATCTCATTTTTGCCTCATTTCATACAAAATACACACACCACTCTCATCTGCTCACTCGAGATTTCTGGTCAATCAAGAAAACCATCTAGGAACCATCATCTCATCTCATCCATTCAGGCCCTAGATTAAATCGTGAGTCCCAAAACCATTATTTATGCATTTTCTATGTGTTTTCTTAAAAAGCATGCTTGAATCTTCATGTAATCACCTGATCTCTTGATATGTTGCTTAGGAATGCTAGATCTATCATAAAGTCAGTAACTTTACGTTTGAAATCCATCCATAATGAAGATTTATGCCATTTTAGTCATTTTAGGTTTAAAATGTGTTTTTGGTGATTTGATGATGAAAACCCATGTTTAAGGTGTTAAAGCTTACTGATTTATGTTGGTAAATGATTATGCATGCTAGATATTGAATTACATGAAATATGGAAGCTGCTAGATTGATTTTTTAGGCTGATTTGTGAGTTTTTCGCGACCAGCGACACTGTGTGTTCTCTGGGCGAAATTAAGCAGCGAAATTAAGCAGCGAAATTATGTATATCTTCATCCAGCGACACTATGTAGCGAAACTGTAGTGTCGCCGGGTAAACCAACCAGACCTGTTCGGACGAAACTACCGAGCGAAATTCCCTAAACGAAAGTTCAAACCAGTTTCGGGCGAAACTAGGCTAGCGAAACTGTGCCAACAGTTTCGAGCGAAACTAGCCTAGCGAAACTGTGTCATCGGGTATTGCCTAGCGAAAGTGCTGCCCGTGCACACA
Organism: Deinandra increscens subsp. villosa; assembly: GCA_039602395.1. Taxonomy (NCBI): domain Eukaryota; kingdom Viridiplantae; phylum Streptophyta; class Magnoliopsida; order Asterales; family Asteraceae; genus Deinandra; species Deinandra increscens. The sequence goes on from JBCNJP010013763.1 coordinate 7,412, forward strand.
GCGAAACTGCCTAGCGAAACTGCTAGCGAAACTGAGACCTAAACCCAAACTTGTGCAACTTACTTGAACGCTATGCTACAACTTACATGAATATACTATGATGAAACATGTTTGATTTCTGATTTATGTGAACCCTTGTTTATGATCAACCATCGGTGTCGTGTGTCGGTATGTCGAGTCGTAGTTCCAACGTGCTATGTTATAGGCCATAGTGACGTTAAGTTAAAGATTAGACACAAAACTAATACTTAAGACCTAAACGTGTTCATAGGTCTTCGTTAAGCAATACTTGGATTATTTAGCAAGTGTAGCAGTGCAACCAAAGGTGAGTGTCACTAACCCGTTTACTGTGAGCCCGTTTGGGACACACTGAATACCTTAATGAAAAACAATGCTGACAACCTTATGAGAGCTATGCACCTCTCTGATGAACTTGAACTCGGGAGTGCTTGGCACCCACTTGATGAACTTGAACTCGGGAGTGCTTGGCACCCACTTGATGAACTTGAAGTGTTTTATGGGAAACACTTGTGAAATACTAAAACAACTATTTCTAAAACAAAACTGAAAATATTTTCGGGGTTCATGAGAACCCAAAGGAAAACCGTTTTAATATGGCTAGTGTAGGTTAAAGTCTAAACCACATGATATCACATGATTTCTAAGGATTGCCTTATAACTGAAAAAGTCCTCAACTTAATTGTACCATTAATTGTAAAGCGAGGGGATGTTGGGTAGATCTACTGGAGTTTGACAAACTCCGCCCTGTGGCACGGGGAGTGCACGGAGGTACAATATCAGCCTATCTGACCGTGATCCCGAGAGGACACGGGGGAGGCAAAGCCGCGATGACATATGTCCGCAAAACAAAATAGCTGGAGGCTCTGCCCCTACAAATATCGGTCAGCTTTGGTACAAACTTCCTTAGTGCATGGAACAACGGATTAGCTACCCGCGATATCGGTTGAGCACTTTAACTATACAAAACTAGTACATACCCGATAACGTAGGTTACGGACAATACTTTTACTAAACCACAATACTATGATTTTGGATATCATTAATTATCGCTTTTCACAAATGAATATTTCATAAGAATATGTTTACACGATTATGACGTATGAGACCGGGTCACTGCATGACAAGCCCACTGTGAACTCACCAACCGTTAGGTTGACACTTGCGTGGTTTAAACTATTGCAGATCGCTAAGGAGTATCCGGATCGGGTTGGCATGGCACACGAAGACATTTTATTTTTAGTTAAACTTAATTGAGAATTTAAAACACTGATTTTGTAAAGCACGTGGTTAGTGCTAAAGACAATGTTTTCCGCTGCGTACTGTTAAACGGTTTTTATTATTAATGTTTGGACTTTACTCTGATTCGTTTAGTATTTGTAACTAATGGTTGTGGTCCTGGTTTGCTCGCACCCCTTAACGGTATAAACTCCGTTAGTGGTTGATTTGGGGGTGTGACAAGGATAAAGCAAAGTGAATCTGGAAAAGTAATCGACAAATATTGCGTAGTAACTAAAGCCATCATTGGACGGGGTGACCGGACCCAAACATCCGAGTAAACAAGTTCAAGTGGTTTGGTGACAGTAAAAGAGTTTGCACCAAACGGTAATTTATGGCTTTTATGTAACGAACAAGCATCACAATGTAAAGTTAACGAGGACAAATTATTAAAAGAAACACCAAAATGTCTTAACAAAAATTTCAATGTCTTGATAGAGGGATGTCCCAACTTGTGATTCCAAGAAAGCAGAGAGGCAGGAGCCGAGTTGGTAGCATGGATCTGAGGAAGACGGGTGAGAACTTGAGAGGTGGCATAGTAGACATCATCAACATTGGCTCTCCGCATTAGATGCGCCCCCGTGCGAAGATCCTTTACCAAAAAGTGAGATGGAAAAAATTCAACGGAAACAAGATTAGATTTGCATAATTTGGCAATAGATATAATGTTGTTACGAAGCTTAGGAACACAAAGAATGTTATGAAGGTGAAGTGGACGAGTAGAAGTGGGAACGGCAGAGGTACCGATATGAGAGATGGGGAGGGACTTACCATTGCCTAAAACAACTTCATCAGGTCCCCCATAGTCGGACAGGGTGTGCAAAGTGGTGGGGTCCGAAGCCACGTGATGAGAGGCACCGCTGTCAAACATCCAATTTTGCTGTTGTGGTGAAAGAGAGCCAACCGAAGTGGTGTTAACCAGTGGTGGCGCTGGCGCAATGATGCCATTCTCAATGATAAAACGCTTCAGTTTCCTTCAATCCTTAGTATCGTGTCCAGGAATATTACAATATTTGCAAAAAAACAAATTACGGTTACCGCGCGAATTGTAGGAAATTCCAGATGGTTGATTGAAAGGCCGATTCATGCGACCCCCGTTGGTTGGAGTTGGGCTTCGAGTTTCCGCATTCGACCTGTTGGAGGTGGGCCGACTTGGGCTGCTCCGCTGCACATAATTTACTGTCGCAATGGAAGGGCCCGTTTGGGGCGTTTTTTGGCCCCTCTCGTGATCAACCAGCTTTTCGAACAAGTCTGGAAATTTGATGGGGGTCTTACGCATCTTGACAGCAGCCACAACATGATTGAACTCGTCGCCTAACTGCCCGAGAACATGGACAACAAGGTCTTCGTCTGAGACAGGACTTTGCGCAAGAGCAAGGTCGTCAGCAATCGTCTTCATCTCCTGAAGGTATTCAGTGACAGGGCGAGTGCCCCGCGGGTTGTTACCAAGCCGAGTTTTCAGTGAGATTACCCGGGATTTAGAGGTGCTAGCGTAGCTAGCAGAGAGACGTTCGAAGGCTTCGAAGGCAGTTTCTGCGGAGGAGATAACCGGTTGAATGGGGTCAGAGCAGCTACCAAAGAGGGCCCCGAGGATTGTCTGATCCTGACGGAACCAAGAAGTGTAGGCTGGGTTCGTTTTGCTCGCATCCGAATCGAAGGTTTTGGAGGGTGGCTTGGCTATACCAGTGACGAAGGCGTCAAGACCTAAGCCAATCAACGTGGCCATGACTTGTTTGCGCCAGACGGGGTAGTTTGTCGATGTCAACTTGATAGGAAAGTGAGCATGGGCAGTCACTTCAACGATGGAGGTTGACATGGTTGTGAGATTGTTGGGTGAAAGTTGGTGGGATCGAAAAAATAGGAGGGTAAGGCCTGCAATGGGAGGATCGAAGGAGGGTACTCAGAGGAGTTGAGAGGCTCTGATTACCATATGGAGAGAATAACTTGTGAATATTATTGACAATGTACAAGGAAATACAATGCCTTATAAATAGGCCTTTACACATAATTACAGAGATTTTCTAATAACCTATAAAAATACAGAGATTGACAATCAATGAGAATAATTACAAATAAGAGAAATCATATAGTTTCCTATTAAGTAATATGTGTAGTATCTTGTGCCATAATATGTTGTACTACGTTCTCTCTTTCTTTCTCTCATTCTTTAATTCTTTCATTTTGCCTGCTTGTGTATGGATTTGTTTTGTGAATTGTGATTTCCTTTTGTTGCATTGTATGCATATATATACATAAATTTAAATAGGTAGAATGAAGATATAATACATACCTACGTACATGACTAATGCTCTCGATTGCTGAGTCAGAGGACAGAAATCATTCATTTCATATACACGTATAGATGTGCTGGATACTGAGGAGTAAGGATCAAGAAAGTTTTTAAGATTTTTATATGATATGGTATAATATTTATAAGTAGGTATTATACCCGTTTATTCTAAACACGTTAAACAATTTAATATTTTATAAACGGTTTATAAAAATTCCCGAATACCTAAAATATCACGGGAGTTCAATAAATATACTCGTAATATTTATTCTTAGGTTATAGCACAAACCGGTGAATATTTACTTAACTACGCGGTAAAGAGCGTGTCTAATCAGTGTTGCGATCTCGGCCGTTTGACAGACCGAATGCGTCTTCTGGACTGAAATACTTAACTATTATTATAATTATTATTTATACTTCGCCGAGGCGTTATAATAATCTCGAACGGCTAACCGAATTGATTTCGGTTATTATCGCGTAACAGCAACGGTTACCGATTTCACCGTTTTTCGTGCCGAACATCGTAAATATATTTTATAACGATTATAAATCAAGTATTTAACAATAGCTGATATTCTATTTTCGCTTCGGCGTTATTTTAGTGACGTTCGTGCTTAAATACAGTTTATTACAAACCGGGCCCAAGGCACATTTTTGCGTTTTCCCGCTTCGTTATAACTTGGATCTAAGATCCGTCTGCGCCTACGGTCTTTATTTTTCGTTATCTACAATATTCTATTAATTCGTCTCTTGACGTTTCCTCGAACGTCGTGCCGAATATTCGTACGTGAATCGTGATGTTTCTCTATTATACGTATATATATATATATACTATATCACATTCATTTCAGCTACTTAACAAATATAGCACACATATATAATTTAAGTCATAAAATTTTGAGGTGTTACAAAAGTAT
>JBCNJP010013764.1:7500-11912 GCA_039602395.1 Deinandra increscens subsp. villosa
TGTGGTCATGTAGAGATGCCCCTATATGTATAACAATTAATACCGTGATGTTTCATTTGTGTTTTATTTGTGGTATAACAAAGTTTTTTGTTTGAAGCGTTTTAGTCGTTATACGGTTTTTATTTCCGTCTTCTTTACGTAAAGTTATAGCAAACAACTGTTTTGTATATCCGCGTTATCCCAGCAACGTACAACGCACGATTTATAAAATCTACTTGTTTATAATTTAATTACATGCAAGTTTAGAAAGTGTTTGAGTAAGTTGTTTATAGAAAGAAAAGCAAATTAGAGATAGTTGCTTTAATTTAATAATAAAGTTAACTAATCCTAGGTGCATGTAGTGTAGTTACTTTTAAGTGGTTTCGTAGGTACATGTCCACAAGTTGGCGATAAGTGTTCATATAAATTTAGGGTTATTAATTATTCCATTCACGATGTTGATATCCACTTCCAAATTATGGACTCTAAACCGTGGGTGATAGAGTCGCTACCATTTCACATGCTAGAATCTTCAAACCCAAAAGACACTACGAATACTACAATTTGATTATATGGATCGAATAATTGAGGGACAAAATGGAATTGATGTTGTGACTAAAAGCGACCTCCAAATAGTATGGGACCTTTTAATTGTTGTAAAGGAACATATGAATAAAAAGTAAAACATCCCCATTACTCGTATCTTAATTGAGTTATATTACGTCATTTAAATTACAATATTAAAAGTTTACGTTGAAATAGAAAGACAAATGAATAACAAGTTATGCCCTTGTCCTTTTATAATACAGAGGACAGAGGGACAAACTCAGTCTCTAATTAGCACAAGGAATTAAATTATTCACTAATTCTATGATGGCCAATACTGTATTTTATGAACATATCGTGATGATGAGGAGACTTATAGCCTTCAGGCTACGAGTTTGATTCTCGGAACCGATTAGGTTTTTCTCCCTACTGTTAAACCTCTTGAACAGCGGGGCGGGGTGTTTTTCTAGAAACGGGTTAGCTAATGGGCTTGGAAATCGAATGCGGCCTTTTGCTATTGGGCTTTCTGGTTCTGGCTAATGTTTCATTTAGTTGACCGTTTGAAAAACATATTTATAGCACAACATACATGTTTTATGGTATGTAAAGATTAATATTAGTGGGTTGTTGAGTTTGGTTATATGGTGGTCGGAGTCAACAATCGGTTTAAAGTGGTTGACATAGAGATAGGGAATATATAGACAGAGAGACACTTGGAAAATATGGATGGTTTTTTGGTGAGAAATGAAAGAAAAATTATGGATACTTGATAACACTAATTTAATGGGTTAAATTTATTTAGACTCAATATTGTATTTTATACTTGCGTAAAATAGGGCTAAAAGCCGGGAAAGAATAGTCAAATTCGTTGGCTTCTTTCTATAGGGTTAAATCAAGTCTCTTTCATTTGTTAAAATCGGATCGGTTTTATATTCTTTATTATTATTTTTTTAAATATATCATCATATAATAGAGAATTATTTTTTCACATATTGCGTAATATACTAATATGTGATTATGAACAATTATAGTATGTGATTTCTTATACGTGATTTTGAACAATTATACCGATACATGATTTATTTATATCTATTACGTCATGATATATAAACTTTTATCCCATCATCGAAATTACACGCAATGCCACAACTACGGTTCCCAGATAATAACCTTTCCTTTTGCTATTATTTTCGCTTGAAGCAGTAAAGATTTTCATGAGTTTTTTCATGTAATTTACAATGTGACAATAAGGGAGTAAAATGATCATGGGTAAAATTGTAAATTATAAAATGTAAAAGGTGATTGGTGAGGAAGACTCTTACGTTCATAAAAGATAAAAAAAAATCTTACATAAAAAATAAAAAAATTAAAACCTTTTACTTCACGTACGAATATCAGGGGTGACACATGTCACCTCTGACGCCCCTTAGTTTCGCCCGTCCTCATGGGTGGTGGAGGTTTCTAACGTATGACAAGTGGAAACTGGGTATAAGTGTTTGACACCCGTATTATTATTAGTAATATGGTGTGTACACATTTTTAATTGGTTAATGACTTGATTATATGGAGGTTTTTTTAATCATTAATATTAAAATCTTAAAATATGAGTAGGAGGTGTATTACTTAACCATTCTATAAAAAAAATAAAAAATAAATAAATAAATAAAAATAAATAAATAAATAAAAATAAATAAATAAATAAATAAATAAAAATAAGCCGATACCGGTTCAAATCTATGAATTCATATAAGTTAAGATATTTTGTAACAAACGGCTAAAATAATAAGAAAATTGGGTCAAACAAATGTGTGACACTATTGCCGCCCATGATATGTCATTCTCCCGGGACCCAATTTTCACCGCAAACTCATCCTCAGCCACAAATTTCCATTTTTTCCTTAATATTCCATTACAATACAAACAACCAATAAAACTACTTATATAGTTATTATATAATACAAATATGTTATCCTCTCTTAAATATATCTAATATTTTATGAGTTAAAATAATGAATAGTTTTTGGGCAATAAACTTACCAACTTTTCTTGTATATAAAACAATTTAAATAAGAGAGAATGGAATGGGGAGGATGGCCCCGAGTGACAACCCTTCGTTGGTGCATAGGAGGGAACCTTCTCTCTTCTTACTTTCTAAAATGAACGCTATTCATAATGATTTGAAATCGATATGGATAATTAGGTCGAGAAATTGATTATCATGTAGGAAAAACACTATGGATAAAGGGCGATGAGATTACCCTCAAGAGCATTAGGTTTTGAACTTTATTTATTTGAAAGTTCAAATCATGTGTTAGATAGATTAGATGAATTTATGAGCAAATTAGTTCTCTAAAAAAAGAGAGGACCATGTATATAGCAAATATCTAGAAATTGAGATCTAGGAGTACGAGAATGCCTTCCCTTCCCGCACTACTAAATATCGGGTGAAATAAAGTTTTGCTTTTTGATGTAGTTTGTTTTTGTTGTTTGATGTAGTTTTGTTGTTTGCAAGGGGTAGTTTTAGCGCCTTGCTGGCTGCCCTTCCGTTGTTAATGAAATCGACGTTAAAAAAAAAAATTGATCGGTATATATTTGTTGTTATAAGAGTATTCACAAGACCTTCTTTATCCTTTATCTTGTAATTTAATTTATAAAAGCGACATAATTCATAAAATTTATAAAAATAAATAAAAATCACTCCACATATAGTTCTTAAAAAAAACACATATTTATCAATTTATTTATCTTTTAATAAAATTTAAATATAAAAATGTTGAAGGAGAGGAAATAAACATTTATTCTACTTTCTCTTAAAATTTTATAGATAGAATGCGGTGACTTTATTGCCCCAACGCTATCATCCTATATTACAAGAATAACATTTATAATCTTATCTACGGCTGGGGTATTTTCGTCATTTCCATCCATGCTAGATATACTATAAAGACCCCTCTTCAGCACTTCCTATCCTAGCATCAAACACCACCAACCACAACAAGCAATCTCACCTCTCTCAGTTTCTATCTAAATCCATACACACAAATAGAACCGAATCTCAGTGATGACTAAAGTATACCCCAAAGCTGTTATTCCCGCTCTGGTAACTTCTGATAAACCGCGTTTCTTCACCGAATCCTCCTCCGCCGGCCGGAATCTCAACCCCGTAGTCCTCACCGTTTGGAAGAAATCACTGCTCTTCAATTGCGATGGATTCACCGTATTCGATACCAGAGGCAATCTCGTCTTCCGAGTAGACAATTACGCCGCCGGAAACAAGGCGGAGATTGTTCTCATGGATGCCTCCGGCCGCTCTCTCCTCACCATCCGCCGGAAGGTATGTATCACGCAAACATTGTATATGAATTTAATTTTGACCTAGGTCATGAATTTTTCGTAGTTTTTGAACTTCTGATTCGGTTACGAAACATTATATATGAATTTAATTTGCCTTCGGTGATGAATTTTTCATAGTTTTGAACGTTGATTCGATTAGGAAACATTATATATGAATCTAATTTGCCTTTGGTGATGAATTTTTCATAGTTTTGAACGTTGATTCGATTAGGAAACATTATATATGAATCTAATTTGCCTTCGGTGATGAATTTTTCATAGTTTTGAACGTTGATTCGATTAGGAAACATTATATATGAATCTAATTTGCCTTCGGTGATGAATTTTTCATAGTTTTGAACTTCTGATTCGATTACGAAACATTATATGAATCTAATTTGCCCTAGGTGATGAATTTTTCATAGTTTTGAACTTTTGATTCGAGATTACGAAACATTATATGAGTTTAATTCGCCTTCGGGCTTCGGTGATGAATTTTTCGTAGTTTTGAGCTTTTGATTCGATTAGGTTTTGACTGAATTCATAATTCATTA
>JBCNJP010013765.1:0-11910 GCA_039602395.1 Deinandra increscens subsp. villosa
ATTGGTCCTTAACACAACTTATTGGTTATATAAGACACACGTTACTAGGACTTATTGGTCCCAACCGACCCTCGTTGCCCTACTAAACACTCCTTATAGGGCCATCATTGGTCCTAAACACAACTTATTGGTTATATACAAACCTTAGTGGGACTCATTAGTCCCAACTAAACACACATTATTGGGCCATCATTGGTCCTAAACACAACTTATTGGTTATATACACACCTTACTAGGACTTATTGGTTCTAACCGACCCTCATTGCCCTACTAAACACACCTTATTGGGCCATCATTGGTCCTAAACATAATTTATTGGTTATATACACACCTTAGTGGGACTCATTAGTCCCAACTAAACACACCATATTGGGCCATAATTGGTCGTAAACACAACTTATTGGTTATATAAACACCTTATTAGGACTCATTGGTGCCAACTAACCCTCATTGTCCCTAAACCCACTTTATTGTGCCATCATTAGTCCAAAACACAACGTATTGGTTATATGCACACATTAGTGGGACTCATTGGTCGCAACTAAACACACCTTATTGGGCCATAATTGGTCGTAAACACAATTTATTGGTTATATACACACTTTATTGGGACTCATTGGTCCCAACGGACCCTCATTGCCCTTAAACACACATTATGGGGCCATCATTGGTCCTTAACACAACTTATTGGTTATATAAGACACACCTTACTAGGACTTATTGGTCCCAACCGACCCTCATTGCCCTACTAAACACACCTTATTGGGCCATCATTGGTCCTAAACATAATTTATTTGTTATATACACACCTTAGTGGGACTCATTAGTCCCAACTAAACACACCATATTGGGCCATAATTGGTCGTAAACACAACTTATTGGTTATATACACACTTTACTGGGACTCATTGGTCCCAACCGACCCATATTGCCCTACTAAACACTCCTTATAGGGCCATCATTGGTCCTAAACACAACTTATTGGTTATATAAGACACACCTTACTAGGACTTATTGGTCCAAACCGACCCTCATTGCCCTACTAAACACTCCTTATAGTGCCATCATTGGTCCTAAACACAACTTTTTGGTTATATACAAACCTTAGTGGGACTCATTAGTCCCAACTAAACACACATTATTGGGCCATCATTGGTCCTAAACACAACTTATTGGTTATATACACACCTTACTAGGACTTATTGGTTCTAACCGACCCTCATTGCCCTACTAAACACACCTTATTGGGCCATCATTGGTCCTAAACATAATTTATTTGTTATATACACACCTTAGTGAGACTCATTAGTCCCAACTAAACACACCATATTGGGCCATAATTGGTCGTAAACACAACTTATTGGTTATATAAACACCTTATTAGGACTCATTGGTGCCAACTAACCCTCATTGTCCCTAAACCCACTTTATTGTGCCATCATTAGTCCAAAACACAACGTATTGGTTATATGCACACATTAGTGGGACTCATTGGTCGCAACTAAACACACCTTATTGGGCCATAATTGGTCGTAAACACAATTTATTGGTTATATACACACTTTATTGGGACTCATTGGTCCCAACGGACCCTCATTGCCCTTAAACACACATTATGGGGCCATCATTGGTCCTAAACACAACTTATTGGTTATATACACACCTTACTAGGACTTATTGGTTCTAACCGACCCTCATTGCCCTACTAAACACACCTTATTGGGCCATCATTGGTCCTAAACATAATTTATTGGTTATATACACACCTTAGTGGGACTCATTAGTCCCAACTAAACACACCATATTGGGCCATAATTGGTCGTAAACACAACTTATTGGTTATATAAACACCTTATTAGGACTCATTGGTGCCAACTAACCCTCATTGTCCCTAAACCCACTTTATTGTGCCATCATTAGTCCAAAACACAACGTATTGGTTATATGCACACATTAGTGGGACTCATTGGTCGCAACTAAACACACCTTATTGGGCCATAATTGGTCGTAAACACAATTTATTGGTTATATACACACTTTATTGGGACTCATTGGTCCCAACGGACCCTCATTGCCCTTAAACACACATTATGGGGCCATCATTGGTCCTTAACACAACTTATTGGTTATATAAGACACACCTTACTAGGACTTATTGGTCCCAACCGACCCTCATTGCCCTACTAAACACACCTTATTGGGCCATCATTGGTCCTAAACATAATTTATTTGTTATATACACACCTTAGTGGGACTCATTAGTCCCAACTAAACACACCATATTGGGCCATAATTGGTCGTAAACACAACTTATTGGTTATATACACACTTTACTGGGACTCATTGGTCCCAACCGACCCATATTGCCCTACTAAACACTCCTTATAGGGCCATCATTGGTCCTAAACACAACTTATTGGTTATATAAGACACACCTTACTAGGACTTATTGGTCCAAACCGACCCTCATTGCCCTACTAAACACTCCTTATAGTGCCATCATTGGTCCTAAACACAACTTTTTGGTTATATACAAACCTTAGTGGGACTCATTAGTCCCAACTAAACACACATTATTGGGCCATCATTGGTCCTAAACACAACTTATTGGTTATATACACACCTTACTAGGACTTATTGGTTCTAACCGACCCTCATTACCCTACTAAACACACCTTATTGGGCCATCATTGGTCCTAAACATAATTTATTTGTTATATACACACCTTAGTGAGACTCATTAGTCCCAACTAAACACACCATATTGGGCCATAATTGGTCGTAAACACAACTTATTGTTTATATAAACACCTTATTAGGACTCATTGGTGCCAACTAACCCTCATTGTCCCTAAACCCACTTTATTGTGCCATCATTAGTCCAAAACACAACGTATTGGTTATATGCACACATTAGTGGGACTCATTGGTCGCAACTAAACACACCTTATTGGGCCATAATTGGTCGTAAACACAATTTATTGGTTATATACACACTTTATTGGGACTCATTGGTCCCAACGGACCCTCATTGCCCTTAAACACACATTATGGGGCCATCATTGGTCCTTAACACAACTTATTGGTTATATAAGACACACCTTACTAGGACTTATTGGTCCCAACCGACCCTCATTGCCCTACTAAACACTCCTTATAGGGCCATCATTGGTCCTAAACACAACTTATTGGTTATATACAAACCTTAGTGGGACTCATTAGTCCCAACTAAACACACATTATTGGGCCATCATTGGTCCTAAACACAACTTATTGGTTATATACACACCTTACTATGACTTATTGGTTCTAACCGACCCTCATTGCCCTACTAAACACACCTTATTGGGCCATCATTGGTCCTAAACATAATTTATTTGTTATATACACACCTTAGTGAGACTCATTAGTCCCAACTAAACACACCATATTGGGCCATAATTGGTCGTAAACACAACTTATTGGTTATATAAACACCTTATTAGGACTCATTGGTGCCAACTAACCCTCATTGTCCCTAAACCCACTTTATTGTGCCATCATTAGTCCTAAACACAACGTATTGGTTATATGCACACATTAGTGGGACTCATTGGTCGCAACTAAACACACCTTATTGGGCCATAATTGGTCGTAAACATAATTTATTGGTTATATACACACTTTATTGGGACTCATTGTTCCCAACGGACCCTCATTGCCCTTAAACACACATTATGGGGCCATCATTGGTCCTTAACACAACTTATTGGTTATATAAGACACACGTTACTAGGACTTATTGGTCCCAACCGACCCTCGTTGCCCTACTAAACACTCCTTATAGGGCCATCATTGGTCCTAAACACAACTTATTGGTTATATACAAACCTTAGTGGGACTCATTAGTCCCAACTAAACACACATTATTGGGCCATCATTGGTCCTAAACACAACTTATTGGTTATATACACACCTTACTAGGACTTATTGGTTCTAACCGACCCTCATTGCCCTACTAAACACACCTTATTGGGCCATCATTGGTCCTAAACATAATTTATTGGTTATATACACACCTTAGTGGGACTCATTAGTCCCAACTAAACACACCATATTTTTCTGCATGCCGAAAAAAGTGGAATTCTTCTAAGATCCATTGCTCGATTTTTCTGCATGCTCTGCTTCCAAAATGCAGAGAGACTTGCGAGGACAGATTCGGGTTGGTTGGTCCGGAAAGTCATGGGAGAGGCAGGCTAAGTGAAATAATATACTGGGTCTACTATAGAATCTTATGAATCAAGCACGGCACACTTTCTATCTCTCCTCCGTCTACAAGGTGAACTGCTTAGCTTACAGCACAGCGTGTTCGCCACCACACTGGCTGGCTGGTGCATTGCCCCTTTGAGTGAAGAAGAGAAGGGCTTTGGATAGACAGTCCTCTTTCGCCATGTTCGTCGCCCTACCCTAGATTTAACTTCATTCTATTGATTGGTTCTAGCTCAAAAGAACATATACATGGAGCTATGTCGACTTACGTACGTCTCGTTGACTAAACGATCAGGTATACCACGCCACGTATCATCCCCTCTTTCTTTCCATAGAGGAGAGATAAAGAAAAAGAAAAGATATTGTGACCGTGTCGTAAGACCTTGTTCCTTTCTACTTGACTAAGTAATATTCCACTCGTGCAGTGGGTGTAGGGGCTAGCCCATGGTGCGGTCAGCTTATTAGGACTCATTGGTGCCAACTAACCCTCATTGTCCCTAAACCCACTTTATTGTGCCATCATTAGTCCTAAACACAACGTATTGGTTATATGCAGACATTAGTGGAACTCATTGGTCGCAACTAAACACAACTTATTGGTTATATAAACACCTTATTAGGACTCATTGGTGCCAACTAACCCTCATTGTCCCTAAACCCACTTTATTGTGCCATCATTAGTCCTAAACACAACGTATTGGTTATATGCAGACATTAGTGGAACTCATTGGTCGCAACTAAACACACCTTATTGGGCCATAATTGGTCGTAAACACAATTTATTGGTTATATACACACTTTATTGGGACTCATTGGTCCCAACAGACCCTCATTGCCCTTAAACACACATTATTGGGCCATCATTGGTCCTCAACACAACTTATTGGTTATATAAGACACACCTTACTAGGAGTTATTGGTCCCAACCGACCCTCATTGCCCTACTAAACACTCCTTATAGGGCCATCATTGGTCCTAAACACAACCTATTGGTTATATACAAACCTTAGTGGGACTCATTAGTCCCAACTAAACACACATTATTGGGCCATCATTGGTCCTAAACACAACTTATTGGTTATATACACACCATACTAGGACTTATAGGTTCTAACCGACCCTCATTGCCCTACTAAACACACCTTATTGGGCCATCATTGGTCCTAAACATAATTTATTTGTTATATACACACCTTAGTGGGACTCATTAGTCCCAACTAAACACACCATATTGGGCCATAATGGGTCGTAAACACAACTTATTGGTTATATACACACTTTACTGGGACTCATTGGTCCCAACCGACCCATATTGCCCTACTAAACACTCCTTATAGGGCCATCATTGGTCCTAAACACAACTTATTGGTTATATAAGACACACCTTACTAGGACTTATTGGTCCCAACCGACCCTCATTGCCCTACTAAACACTCCTTATAGTGCCATCATTGGTCCTAAACACAACTTATTGGTTATATACAAACCTTAGTGGGACTCATTAGTCCCAAGTAAACACACATTATTAGGCCATCATTGGTCCTAAACACAACTTATTGGTTATATACACACCTTACTAGGACTTATTAGTTTAACCGACCCTCATTGCCCTACTAAACACACCTTATTGGGCCATCATTGGTCCTAAACATAATTTATTGGTTATATACACATCTTAGTAGGACTCATTAGTCCCAACTAAACACACGATATTGGGCCATAATTGGTCATAAACACAACTTATTGGTTATATAAACACCTTATTAGGACTCATTGATGCCAAATAACCTTCATTGTCCCTAAACCCACTTTATTGTGCCATCATTGGTCCTAAACACAACGTATTGGTTATATGCATACATTAGTGGTTCTCATTGGTCCCAGCTAAACACACCTTATTGGGCCATAATTGTTCGTAAACACAACTTATTGGTTATACACACACTTTATTGGGACTCATTGGTCCCAACGGACCCTCATTGCCCTTAAACACACATTATTGGGCCATCATTGGTCCTCAACACAACTTATTGGTTATATAAGACACACCTTACTAAGACTTATTGGTCCCAACCGACCCTCATTGCCCTACTAAACACTCCTTATAGGGCCATCATTGGTCCTAAACACAACTTATTGGTTATATATAAACCTTAGTGGGACTCATTAGTCCCAACTAAACACACATTATTGGGCCATCATTGGTCCTAAACACAACTTATTGGTTATATACACACCTTACTAGGACTTATTGGTTTAACCGACCCTCATTGCCCTACTAAACACAACTTATTGGGCCATCATTGGTCCTAGACATAATTTATTGGTTATATACACACCTTAGTGGGACTCATTAGTCCCAACTAAACACACCATATTGGGCCATAATTGGTCATAAACACAACTTATTGGTTATATAAACACCTTATTAGGACTTATTGGTGCCAACTAACCCTCATTGTCCCTAAACCCACTTTATTGTGCCATCATTGGTCCCAACCGACCCTCGTTGCCCTACTAAACACTCCTTATAGGGCCATCATTGGTCCTAAACACAACTTATTGGTTATATACAAACCTTAGTGGGACTCATTAGTCCCAACTAAACACACATTATTGGGCCATCATTGGTCCTAAACACAACTTATTGGTTATATACACACCTTACTAGGACTTATTGGTTCTAACCGACCCTCATTGCCCTACTAAACACACCTTATTGGGCCATCATTGGTCCTAAACATAATTTATTTATTATATACACACCTTAGTGAGACTCATTAGTCCCAACTAAACACACCATATTGGGCCATAATTGGTCGTAAACACAACTTATTGGTTATATAAACACCTTATTAGGACTCATTGGTGCCAACTAACCCTCATTGTCCCTAACCCCACTTTATTGTGCCATCATTAGTCCTAAACAAAACGTATTGGTTATATGCACACATTAGTGGGACTCATTGGTCCCAACTAAACACACTTTATTGGGCCATAATTGGTCGTAAACACAACTTATTGGTTATATACACACTTTATTGGGACTCATTGGTCACAACGGACCCTCATTGCCCTTAAACACACATTATTGGGCCATCATTGGTCCTCAACACAACTTATTGGTTATATAAGACACACCTTACTAGGAGTTATTGGTCCCAACCGACCCTCATTGCCCTACTAAACACTCCTTATAGGGCCATCATTGGTCCTAAACACAACCTATTGGTTATATACAAACCTTAGTGGGACTCATTAGTCACAACTAAACACACATTATTGGGCCATCATTGGTCCTAAACACAACTTATTGGTTATATACACACCATACTAGGACTTATAGGTTCTAACCGACCCTCATTGCCCTACTAAACACACCTTATTGGGCCATCATTGGTCCTAAACATAATTTATTTGTTATATACACACCTTAGTGGGACTCATTAGTCCCAACTAAACACACCATATTGGGCCATAATTGGTCGTAAACACAACTTATTGGTTATATACACACTTTACTGGGACTCATTGGTCCCAACCGACCCATCATTGCCCTACTAAACACTCCTTATAGGGCCATCATTGGTCCTAAACACAACTTATTGGTTATATAAGACACACCTTACTAGGACTTATTGGTCCCAACCGACCCTCATTGCCCTACTAAACACTCCTTATAGTGCCATCATTGGTCCTAAACACAACTTATTGGTTATATACAAACCTTAGTGGGACTCATTAGTCCCAACAAAACACACATTATTGGGCCATCATTGGTCCTAAACACAACTTATTGGTTATATACACACCTTACTAGGACTTATTGGTTTAACCGACCCTCATTGCCCTACTAAACACACCTTATTGGGCCATCATTGGTCCTAAACATAATTTATTGGTTATATACACATCTTAGTGGGACTCATTAGTCCCAACTAAACACACCATATTGGGCCATAATTGGTCATAAACACAACTTATTGGTTATATAAACACCTTATTAGGACTCATTGGTGCCAACTAACCCTCATTGTCCCTAAACCCACTTTATTGTGCCATCATTGGTCCTAAACACAGCGTGTTGGTTATATGCACACATTAGTGGGACTCATTTGTCCCAGCTGAAACACACCTTATTGGGCCATAATTGATCGTAAACACAACTTATTGGTTATATAAGACACACTTTACTGGGACTCATTGGTCCCAACCGACCCTCATTGCCCTACTAAACACTCCTTATAGGGCCATCATTGGTCCTAAACACAACCTATTGGTTATATACAAACCTTAGTGGGACTCATTAGTCCCAACTAAACACACATTATTGGGCCATCATTGGTCCTAAACACAACTTATTGGTTATATACACACCTTACTAGGACTTATTGGTTCTAACCGACCCTCATTGCCCTACTAAACACACCTTATTGGGCCATCATTGGTCCTAAACATAATTTATTTGTTATATACACACCTTAGTGGGACTCATTAGTCCCAACTAAACACACCATATTGGGCCATAATTGGTCGTAAACACAACTTATTGGTTATATAAACACCTTATTAGGACTCATTGGTGCCAACTAACCCTCATTGTCCCTAAACCCACTTTATTGTGCCATCATTGGTCCTAAACACAACGTATTGGATATATGCACACATTAGTGGGACTCATTAGTCCCAACTAAACACACCTTATTGGGCCATAATTGGTCGTAAACACAATTTATTGGTTATATACACACTTTATTGGGACTCATTGGTCCTAACGGACCCTCATTGCCCTTAAACACACATTATTGGGCCATCATTGGTCCTCAACACAACTTATTGGTTATATAAGACACACCTTACTAGGAGTTATTGGTCCCAACCGACCCTCATTGCCCTACTAAACACTCCTTATAGGGCCATTATTGGTCCTAAACACAACCTATTGGTTATATACAAACCTTAGTGGGACTCATTAGTCCCAACTAAACACACATTATTGGGCCATCATTGGTCCTAAACACAACTTATTGGTTATATACACACCATACTAAGACTTATAGGTTCTAACCGACCCTCATTGCCCTACTAAACACACCTTATTGGGCCATCATTGGTCCTAAACATAATTTATTGGTTATATACACATCTTAGTGGGACTCATTAGTCCCAACTAAACACACCATATTGGGCCATAATTGGTCATAAACACAACTTATTGGTTATATAAACACCTTATTAGGACTTATTGGTGCCAACTAACCCTCATTGTCCCTAAACCCACTTTATTGTGCCATCATTGGTCCTAAACACAGCGTGTTGGTTATATGCACACATTAGTGGGACTCATTTGTCCCAGCGAAACACACCTTATTAGGCCATAATTGATCGTAAACACAACTTATTGGTTATATACACACTTTACTGGGACTCATTGGTCCCAACCGACCCTCATTGCCCTACTAAACACTCCTTATAGGGCCATCATTGGTCCTAAACACAACTTATTGGTTATATACAAACCTTAGTGGGACTCATTAGTCCCAACTAAACACACATTATTGGGCCATCATTGGTCCTAAACACAACTTATTGGTTATATACACACCTTACTAGGACTTATTGGTTCTAACCGACCCTCATTGCCCTACTAAACACACCTTATTGGGCCATCATTGGTCCTAAACATAATTTATTTGTTATATACACACCTTAGTGGGACTCATTAGTACCAACTAAACACACCATATTGGGCCATAATTGGTCGTAAACACAACTTATTGGTTATATAAACACCTTATTAGGACTCATTGGTGCCAACTAACCCTCATTGTCCCTAAACCCACTTTATTGTGCCATCATTGGTCCTAAACACAGCGTGTTGGTTATATGCACACATTAGTGGGACTCATTTGTCCCAGCGAAACACACCTTATTGGGCCATAATTGATCGTAAACACAACTTATTGGTTATATACACACTTTACTGGGACTCATTGGTCCCAACCGACCCTCATTGCCCTACTAAACACTCCTTATAGGGCCATCATTGGTCCTAAACACAACTTATTGGTTATATACAAACCTTAGTGGGACTCATTAGTCCCAACTAAACACACATTATTGGGCCATCATTGGTCCTAAACACAACTTATTGGTTATATACACACCTTACTAGGACTTATTGGTTCTAACCGACCCTCATTGCCCTACTAAACACACCTTATTGGGCCATCATTGGTCCTAAACATAATTTATTTGTTATATACACACCTTAGTGGGACTCATTAGTCCCAACTAAACACACCATATTGGGCCATAATTGGTCGTAAACACAACTTATTGGTTATATAAACACCTTATTAGGACTCATTGGTGCCAACTAACCCTCATTGTCCCTAAACCCACTTTATTGTGCCATCATTGGTCCTAAACACAACGTATTGGATATATGCACACATTAGTGGGACTCATTAGTCCCAACTAAACACACCTTATTGGGCCATAATTGGTCGTAAACACAATTTATTGGTTATATACACACTTTATTGGGACTCATTGGTCCTAACGGACCCTCATTGCCCTTAAACACACATTATTGGGCCATCATTGGTCCTCAACACAACTTATTGGTTATATAAGACACACCTTACTAGGAGTTATTGGTCCCAACCGACCCTCATTGCCCTACTAAACACTCCTTATAGGGCCATCATTGGTCCTAAACACAACCTATTGGTTATATACAAACCTTAGTGGGACTCATTAGTCCCAACTAAACACACATTATTGGGCCATCATTGGTCCTAAACACAACTTATTGGTTATATACACACCTTACTAGGACTTATTGGTTCTAACCGACCCTCATTGCCCTACTAAACACACCTTATTGGGCCATCATTGGTCCTAAACATAATTTATTGGTTATATACACATCTTAGTGGGACTCATTAGTCCCAACTAAACACACCATATTGGGCCATAATTGGTCATAAACACAACTTATTGGTTATATAAACACCTTATTAGGACTCATTGGTGCCAACTAACCCTCATTGTCCCTAAACCCACTTTATTGTGCCATCATTGGTCCTAAACACAGCGTGTTGGTTATATGCACACATTAGTGGGACTCATTTGTCCCAGCGAAACACACCTTATTGGGCCATAATTGATCGTAAACACAACTTATTGGTTATATACACACTTTACTGGGACTCATTGGTCCCAACCGACCCTCATTGCCCTACTAAACACTCCTTATAGGGCCATCATTGGTCCTAAACACAACTTATTGGTTATATACAAACCTTAGTGGGACTCATTAGTCCCAACTAAACACACATTATTGGGCCATCATTGGTCCTAAACACAACTTATTGGTTATATACACACCTTACTAGGACTTATTGGTTCTAACCGACCCTCATTGCCCTACTAAACACACCTTATTGGGCCATCATTGGTCCTAAACATAATTTATTTGTTATATACACACCTTAGTGGGACTCATTAGTCCCAACTAAACACACCATATTGGGCCATAATTGGTCGTAAACACAACTTATTGGTTATATAAACACCTTATTAGGACTCATTGGTGCCAACTAACCCTCATTGTCCCTAAACCCACTTTATTGTGCCATCATTGGTCCTAAACAC
>JBCNJP010013766.1:0-11908 GCA_039602395.1 Deinandra increscens subsp. villosa
CACTTCCTTTCCAGGAAGCCAGAAGAAGACTAATGACCGTCAGAAGAAAGTGGACGAGCAGCCGAGAAAAACTAACTATCCTGTCTTCACAGGATCCCAGGTCCAATCTGTTGATCCTGTTATTACTAACAATGATTTGTTTTCCTTGATTAAGCAGGTGAAAAATCAAATGGATCAGCAAGAAAAGACCAATCAAGCAGTGATGAAGGAGATCGAAGCAGCTTAAGAAGTCTAAGAAACCTGTGGAGGAACAAAGTCCTCTATTTCCCAGGCATCTTGACTTCAATGCTTCAGGATCCTCAGATCCGTCTCGCTATAATTACAAATCAGCGTCAGGCTTCACTACAGCCCCTACAATGACTTCTCAGGCCGCTGGATATGCAGAGAGTACTGCTGGATTCTCAGGAGCTGTCCCACCAGAATCCTCACAGTCACGCTACAAGGGTCCTTGGATTCCACCACTGTTGGGGACCTCAGCCTCGCCGTCTCAAGGATATCCTTTTTCTGTTAGGAATCCAAGCCAGGATCCCCAGGGATATCCATACTCTAACCCTTCTGTTTCTGTAGGGATCTTCAAGACCAGCTCCTCAGAAGTGCATGATGGTGACGTCATCCCCATGCAAACAGCAGCTACTACAGAGCCGAGCATCCCAGCGGGCTATGGATATAATCCCAGGATCCCAGTCCAGAATCCTGGCCCAGGTAATGTGTCCAATTCAATTCCTATCGTTTCTAACCAGGGTGCTCCTTATGATGCAGGTATTCATCCAAGTATCGCTAGGGAGCTCCAGAAGTTGAAAGAAATGATATCAAATGTTCCAGGGATCCTGAAACCTATTCCTGAGGTTCCTTTGGAAAGCCACAAGATCTCTAGATTTACTTGGCCAATATCCCAAGTGGAGATCCCGAAACGCTTCCAAACTCCAAGTATGAAGCTTTACGATGGAACCACAGATCCTGAAGAACACGTAGCACATTACCGGGAGCGTATGGAGATCAATCCTATTCCGACAGAAATCAAAGAAGCCTGTCTATGCAAAGGCTTCGGATCAACCTTAACGGGACCAGCCATGAAATGGCTACTGAGCATTCCTCCTAACACTATTACATCATTTTCTCATTTAGTTAACATGTTTAACAATCAATTTTCTTGCAGCAAGACCTTTGAGAAGCTCACAGGTGACCTGTACCGAATAATTCAGAAGCCAGATGAGCCTCTCAGGGAATACATTGCCAGATTCAGACGAGAATCTCTAGAGATTCCTAATCTGGATATGGCAGCAGCAGTAGAAGCCTTTAAAATGGGGCTCTCAAAGGATTCACGTTTTTACAATGACCTTGTCATGGCTCCTTGTAGGAACCTTGATGAAGTACGCAGTAGAGCCTTGAGATTTATCCGTTTGGAAGATGACAAGAGGATCCACCAAAGATTGGAGGTTCCTAAATATGATCCCAACAGCAAGAAGGCGGAATCCCACGGGAAGCCATATAGATCTCGTCCATTCTCCAAACCGGAAAAATCACAAAATCAATGTTATTGACCAAGACGATGATGATGAGGAGTACCCTAAGGTATCTGAATACTGTTTATCAGTTGATATTGGTGGTTTGATGTGTGCTATGCACGACCTAGGTGATAAGGCAAGATGGCCCAGGAAGGATACTAAGCAGGGATCCTGGAAAGACAAGACCAAGTGGTGTGCCTTCCATGAAGATTTTGGCCACCTAACTAGACGAATGTATAGCACTCCAAAAGGAAATCAACTATCTACTCAGCAAGGGGCATCTTAAAGAATTGATAGGCAGAAAGAAGGTCAAGACTCAGGAAGCCGACAAGGTGCCTCAGAGAGCAGCTTCCCCACCACAGGATGCCCAGATAATCAACTTCATCTCAGGAGGCTCAGACATCTGCGGCACTTCGTATTCCTCAGCCAAAAAGCATGCTAAGGAATCCAAATCCGAACAGGGTGACAGACCTGTCCGGACGTCCACTCTAACTCAAGACAAACTCACATCTTTTGATGAGAGTGATCGTTTTCATGTTCAGGATCCTCATCATGATAGTCTTGTGGTTACTTTATATATTGCTAACCATTTTGTTCGCAGGATCCTGATTGATAATGGAAGCTCAGTAAACATAATCCGTCTTGATGTGCTCAAAAAGATGGGGATCCCGAAAACTGAAATAGTTGCAAGATCCTCAATCCTGGTTGGCTTCAGCGGTGAAACTAAAAGCACCGTTGGGGATATCAGGTTGCCGGTATATATAGAGGGGGTAAACTCTATGCAGGCCATGGATCCACGAGATGAAGGCAGTTCCCTCAACTTATCACCAGTGTATCAAGCTTCCTACACCTTGGGGAGTTGTAAGAATTGAAAGTGACCAGCAGGAAGCCAAGAACTATTACTCAACTTCGATGAAGAACACCACTAAAGTGACGAAAGGATAGCAATTACAGAAAAAGGCACCTGAAATGCAGGAGGACAGGGAGCTGGATGTCAAAGAAGTGCCTCTAGACCCTGGAAATCCTGAAATCAAGGTGCTCATGGGAACGAGTATCCCAGCAAATGTTGAGCAGGAATTGCTTCAGCTTCTCAAAGCCAGAACTTCAACTTTCGCCTGGAAGCATGAAGATATGACAGGTATCCCTAAACATGTAATTACTCATAAACTTGGTCTAGATCCTTCTTTCAGGCCTATACAGCAAAAAAGGAGGAAGTTCGCACAGAGAAGAATATAATCATCCAGGAGGAAGTTGACAAGCTTCTCAAAACCAAGATGATTAGAGAAGTCAAATATCCTAGGTGGCTAGCAAATGTGGTGCTGGTCCAGAAGAAGAATGGAAAGTGGAGAGTTTGTGTCGATTACACAGACTTGAATAAGGCCTGTCCTAAGGATCCTTTTCCACTTCCTCATATTGATGCTATGGTGGATGCCACGGCTGGTCACGAGATGCTCACCTTCATGGATGCTTCAGCAGGATTCCAACAAATTCAAATGGAACCATGCGATCAGGAGCATACAACATTTATGACTCCAACAGGTATATATTGTTACACTGCTATGCCCTTTGGTTTAAGAAATGCAGGTGCCACCTACCAGAGGCTCGTCAATATGATGTTCAAAGAGCAACTGGGGGACACGATGGAAGTCTACATAGATGACATGGTGGTGAAATCCAAGAAAGCTGAAGATCACATCAGGGATCTCCAAACTGCCGTCGATATCCTTGATCAGTACAACATGAAGCTCAATCCCTCCAAATGCCACTTTGGAGTGCGAGCTGGAAAATTCTTAGGATACATGGTTACCGAAAGAGGGATCGAAGCAAGCCTAGAGCAGATCAAAGCAATCTTAAATTTGAAGTCCCCATCAATTGTAAAAGAAGTACAAAGGTTGACAGGAAGAATCGCAGCACTCAACAGGTTCATTTCAACATCCTCAGAAAAAAGTAAGGATTTCTACGATATCCTAAGGAAAAATAAGAAATTCGAGTGGACTGAGAAGCATGAAGAAGCCCTGAAACATCCGGTATATTATGTAAGTAAAACTCTGCTAGACGCAGAATCCAGGTATTCTCACCTTGAAAAATTAATTCTAGCTCTTATAATGGCTTCCACTAAACTTAGACATTATTTTGAAACTCACGCTATAATTGTAAAATCTAACTATCCTATCAAGGCAGTTCTCAGGAAGCCGGAAATGTCAGGAAGGATGGCTAAGTGGGTTGTCAAGCTGAGTGCCTTTGACATCAAATATGAACCAAGAACAACGATTAAGTCCCAAGCATTAGCTGGCTTTGTGGCGGATTTCAGCAGTGACATAGAACCAAAAGTTGAGAAAAAAGTCCAGCAGCTTGAGAAGCTCAAGGAAGACTGGATCCTATATACTGACGGCTCCTCAAATGTCAGAGGAACATGTCACACCCCGGTCAACGGTTTCGGGTGTGAACGAGAATGGAATCATAGTCGAGGATACATAGAACATCTTCTAATAAATTAAAACTTCATAAAACATTACTTCATTTCATTGCAACGGAAAAGATAGTGGAAACGATAATGTCTTACAATTTGAAAACATAAAGTCTTAAACTAATATTAAAAGCATGTGACGGTTTATTTGGATAGTCGGGACTATGACTCCGAAAGCAGGTCCGATAGTATATATAAGCCCCATTTGCATGTCTTCAGGAAGTTGCGTCAATTACCTAAGAAATCATGAATTTAAAAGGGTCAACATAAAGTTGGTGAGGTTCACAGGTTTAAGACTCACAGTTAAAGTTTGTAAAACAGTTTTTAGTATACTTAAATATTACATTGGTTTATTGTTGTGGTTGTATGATCTCGCCTGAACCTTGATTTCAAATACTAACGGTTTACCCACCCAAGCATCTCTTGCCCAGAGATGTTAAACAGAGCAGAATAACTGACGTGTACCCCCAGACAATCCGGAGTCAGAACTGGAGCTACCAGTTAGGGTAGGGTTGTCAACCCAAATAGATCTATTCACTAGCTATCGTTTCGTACAGAACTAATTGAAATCAATTAATGGTGGGATACGGTTGTACAAACATTTATAACGATAATGTACCAAGTTGGGCAATCAGTAAGAGAACAAGTAGTCATACGACTAACAGATAAACCATAATATTAAGTAAAAACATTTATCAGATTTCATGATTTCTCCCCCAAAGTATAAAACAGTTAAAGGAAAAGGGGCCGTGAAACTCACAGATTCAGCAGATATGCGGTGAAATAAGCAGTGTAGATAACAGTAGCACAGGATGCCCTAAATAAATTAAATAGGCATATGCATAAGGTCTACAATCATTTGAGTAATATAAGTTACCCAAGTGATACCGGTCAAGTCTTGACGATTTTATTCCATTTATAATTGTTAGGAAAGACTTGTTAGTTAGCACAAACATATTTACGTCAGTTTATATTTATGTCAAATAAATATAACGTAAACTAAACAGATAGTCAGTTAAATCAAGTTTTAAACATCGAACTAAAACAATAATGTCTATTATCATTTTCATTAGTTAAGATAATTATTTGGAATTAAATAATTATGTGGAGACTAGAAATCTTGTAAATAATTAAATAATAATTATTTAAGACTTTATATATATTTTTAAAACATTTCCAAGATTGTTTAATATTTCATGTGTATGAAATATTTACTTGAAAAAAATATTAAAGGGGTGACACTTGGATTTATAAAGTTTTATTTATTAAAACTCTTGCGTCGTTTTAATAAAACACGATAAGTGATTATATACGTTTTCGCGTATATCGCCGTACGGTCCCGGTTTTGTTACTACGCAACGTAATTCCTATTTTGATTACTTTGATCTCTTAAAGTAATGAAAATAAGTCCATGTAAACATTTAAAGTCATTCACTTATCTTGGTTTATTTTTTTTATAAAATTCCTTTTATAAAAATATTTATTTTTCACAAGTGACCTTTTGTAGAACAATGTCTATTTTTAGCATTATTTAAGAAGGGTCAAAACTTGTAATAAATCCAAGTATTTATGTCAAATTAATCATTTGACATAAATATTATTCTTACTAAATCTAGTAAGAATTAAAATTATATTTTTTGTCCAACATTTATAACACATTAAATATGTTACATGTCCAATTTAAGAAATATATTCTTTGGTCCATTTTTTTATAAATTACTAGCCATTTAGTAATTTAAATCTATTATCCATAACCATGATTTTAGTCCATTTATTCCATTGTCATGTAACAAGTAAATACAAAAATATAACATGGTTTATATTTATTAACTAGCATGATAATATGTCATATGAAATAATAAACATATCTACTAAGATTAACATGTTAGGACCACAAATATTTAACCATCTACTAACATTTACATGTTCGGACCAAATAAATAATAAATCTACTAACATATACATATTAGGACCAAATGTAACAAATATTAAACATAACATATTGTTAGTCTTAGATTTACATTTTATTAAATGTGAAGGGGCTTTGTATTTGTAAATCAACTAACTTGAAATCTTTAGATTTCATAAACAAGATCATGGTGCACACTTGCTACTATCCATAAGGTTTCACAAATGTGTTTCACCAAAAGAATGTGGATCTTGAAGAATGGGGGTAAAGAGAAAGAGTTTTGCTAGTTGATGAACAAAGTAAGCATTCAAGAAGAAAAGATTTAAATGATGGTTGTTAGTTGTGGTTGTTGTCAAGACTTGGAGGCTTCATTTGGGTGGTTAAACATGTAGAAAAACATAGGAAAAATGGGTTTAGAATACTCACAAGGGTGTGAGAGTAAAACCGAGAGAAAGAGGAGGAGGGTGGCGGCTTTCGGTGGTGGCTGCGACGGCGGAGGGAGGTCCGGCGGGCTGAGCAGTCGGCGGCAGGGTGGTGGCGGGTGACGATCGGTGGCGGTGGTGTTGGGTGAGCCGGCCAAGAACTCCAAAGGGGAGAGGGAGTGTGGGTGTGGGTCTTGGTTTGGTGTGAGGGAACAAGGTGTGGGTGATGGGTTCTTATACATCAAATCTTGGTCATTAACCAATAGATCAACCTTAAACATGTTGGGACTTGCAATTACATGACATCTTAAGAAAACCTAGACTAGGTGAGTTGTCAAGATTATATGGCTCCCAACTAATCAAACTTGGAGGTTACTCTCCTAATTGTTTTTATAAAAGTTGGAGACTTTTATAAAATATAAGGAGGTTAGGAGCTTATAAAAATCTAAGTTTTTATAAATTTGAACCAAGCTTAATATACCACAAAGGTGGTGAAGTTAGGAAATTATTTTGGCCAAAAATTTATAAAAACCAAGTGGGTAAGCTTTATAAAATTCATTGGGCTAAAACTTTATAAAATTTGATGGGCCAAAACAACCTTTAATTTGTTTTATCATTTGGGCCGAAGCCCAAATGGGAATCGGGTAAGGATAATGGGCCGAAGCCTATTTGGTTTGGTTAGGGAAATGGGCTGGGCTCTCGGGTTGGGCCACAAAGGGAGGATGGGCCGGGTTGGGTTGGTTTGCCGAGTGGGCCGAGAGGAAGGGACCGGTTGGGCCGGTTTCGGCCCAATGTGATTCGGGTCGCGGGTCGGGTATCCGGGTCAAGGGATTTACTCGGTACGTCGAGGTGAACCTTCGGGTAAAGTCTCGGGTTCATCCGGGTTTATTTGGGCTTATTGGGCCTAACTGGGCCCAAAGGGGTTAACCGTTTACTCGCGTGCTTAAGTCTTGACAACGAAATATTTTTGATCACATTTTAAGTTCATGAAATATTTTAACAGTTTATATTAGTTTTGATAAAATATAAAATATCAAGTTTTATATTTAATTTCTTATTATTAAAGTTCCATATTTAATAATATGAGACTTTCGTATTTCACGGGCATACAAACGCGGGATTTAAATCGGTTAATCATTTAACTAAACACAGTTAATCATGCGGATTAAAACGGTAATTCACATAATTATCACGTAATAAAAGTCAAAAAAGTCAACAGAGAGAGGATTTGACCTGATTTTGGACCGGGTGTCACATTCTCCCCCAGTTAGAAGAATTTCGTCTCGAAATTTAGTTCTGGTTACTGGTGGATGCGACGTTCTCAAACAGACGCGGATACTTTCGACGCATTTGATCCTCGTGTTCCCAAGTGTATTCAGGTCCTCGTTTAGAGTTCCATCGCACTTTGACTATGGGAATGAAGCTATGCTTCAACTTTTTTATTTCTCGGTCAAGTATCTCCACGGGTTCCTCAATGAAGTGCAGTGTCTCGTCTACTTGAATTTCATCAAGAGGGACAATGAGCGTTTCATCAGACATGCATTTCTTAAGATTACAAACATGAAAGACATTGTGAACGCTGCTTAGCTCGACGGGCAGACATAGACGGTAAGCTACTGGTCCGATGGTTTTGGTGATTTCAAAGGGACCAATGTAACGAGGGTTGAGCTTTCCTCGTTTGCCGAATCTAATAACACCTTTCCAAGGTGACACCTTTAGCATGACGTGATCACCTACTTTAAAGGACAGGGGTTTGCGTCGGTTGTTGGCGTAGCTCTTCTGTCTGTCCCTGGCAGCTTTCAGACGATCTCGGACTTGAAAGATTTTCTCCGTTGTTTCAAAGATTAACTCGGGACCAGTTAACTGGCTGTCTCCGGTTTCAGTTCAGCAGAGTGGGGATCTACACTTTCTCCCATAAAGTGCCTCTAATGGTGCAGCCTTAATGTTGGCGTGATAGCTGTTGTTGTACGAGAATTCGGCAAGAGGGAGGTGCTCGTCCCACTTGGGTCCGAAATCTATCACACATGCTCTCAGCATATCTTCGAGTGTCTGGATAGTTCTCTCACTTTGACCATCTGTCTGAGGATGGTAGGCAGTACTCATATCGAGTCGTGTGCCCAAAGCTTTCTGTAGAGATTTCCAAAAGTGTGCGGTGAATCGACTATCTCGGTCGGATATCATGGATTTGGGCACATCGTGGCGCGAGACGATTTCCTTTATGTAAAGCTTCGCTCGCTTATCCATCTTATCCTTCTCATTGACAGGTAAGAAGTGTGCCGACTTGGTCAATCGATCGACTATCACCCAGATAGCGTCATATCCAGATCGGGATTTAGGCAATTTCGTGATAAAATCCATGGATATTTCTTCCCATTTCCATTCCGCGATTACCGGTTGAGTCAAAAATCCAGAAGGTTTCTGGTACTCGGCTTTGACCTTCGAACACGTTAAGCATTTGCCGACATAGGTGGCTATCTCGGCTTTCATGTTTGGCCACCAGAATTGTTTCTTCAGACCGTGATACATCTTGTTTGACCCGGGATGAATGGAATATCTTGTCTTGTGAGCTTCATCGAAAATTAATTGCCTTAACCCTCCATAGACAGGTACCCACAGCCTATCCATGAAGTTCTTGGTTCCGTCGGGTTCCTCCTCCAGTTGCTTCTCCATTCCACGTAAACCTTCTCCAGTTAGGTTTTCCGGGTTGAGGGCTTCTATCTGAGTGTCGTGCACTTGTGAAGTGAGATTCGAGTGTATGGTCATACTTAAGGCTCGAACACGAAGTGGCTTGGCACGCTCTTTCCTGCTCAGGGCGTCGGCTACGACGTTAGCTTTGCCCGGATGATAACGAATCTCGCATTCGTAGTCATTCAGCAGTTCTACCCACCGTCGTTGTTTCATATTCAATTCCTTCTGATTGAAGATGTGCTGGAGGCTTTTATGATCAGTGAATATGGTACACTGTGTACCATATAGGTAGTGCCTCCAGATCTTGAGAGCAAAGACAACGGCTCCGAGTTCCAAATCATGGGTTGTATAATTCTTCTCGTGAATCTTTAGTTGTCGTGATGCGTAGGCGATGACTTTCTCTCGTTGCATCAATACACATCCTAGACCTTGATGCGAAGCATCGCAGTAAACAACGAAGTCTTCGATCCCATCGGGTAGTGGTAGAATCGGGGCATCACATAGCTTCTGCTTCAGTAACTAGAATGCTGCTTCACTCTTGGCATCCCATATGAACTTCTTGTCCTTATGGGTCAGAGCGGTGAGTGGCTGAGCTATTTTTGAGAAGTTTTCGATAAATCGGCGGTAATAGCCAGCATGACCCAAGAATTGCCGAATCTCGGTTGGAGTCGTTGGCGTACTCCAATCCTTGATTGCTTCAATTTTTGTGGGATCCACGTAGATACCTCGATCGTTGATCACATGACCCAAAAAATGTACCTCGCGAATCCAGAAGTCGCATTTGGAGAATTTCGCGTAGAGTTCTTCCTTCTTTAATAATTCCAGGATAAGCCTCAGATGTTGTTCGTGTTCTTCCTTACTACAACAGTAGATAAGGATATCGTCAATGAACACGATAACAAATTTATCCAGATAAGGTTTGCATGCGCGGTTCATTAGATCCATGAACACAGCCGGTGCGTTTGTCAACCCAAATGGCATTACGAGGAACTCATAATGGCCAAAGCGTGTTCTGAACGCTGTCTTCGAAACATCTTCCTCTCTAACTCTAAGTTGATGGTATCCTGACCTCAGATCGATCTTAGAGTAGAAGCTCAATCCTTGAAGTTGGTCAAATAGGTCGTCAATCCTAGGAAGCGGGTAACGGTTCTTCACGGTTAGCTTGTTCAGTTCTCGGTAGTCGATGCACATCCGGAATGTCCCATCTTTCTTCTTGACAAATAGTACGGGTGCTCCCCACGGGGAGTGGCTTGGACGGATGAAGCCTTTATCTAGCAATTCTTGTAATTAACTAGATAACTCTTGCATTTCGGAAGGTGCCAGATGGTACGGAGATCTGGCTACGGGGGTGGCACCAGGTGCTAAGTCGATGCGAAACTCTACTTGTCGTGTTGGTGGTAAACCTGGCAAGTCTTTGGGAAAAACTTCCGGGTATTCGCGAACAACGGGAGCATCTTCCACACACTTCTCCTTTGGTTTCTTCTCAGTTACGTGTGCTAGGATGGCATGACATCATTTACGAAGAAACTTTCGTGCCTTCATACTAGATATGAGGTTTAGTTTGGTTCCACTCTTTTCGCCTTGTACGTTTAGAGTGTTGCCATCTGCGAGTGGCATCCTAACTATTTTCTCATAGCACACGATTTCCGCATGGTTCTTTGATAACCAGTCCATGCAAATGATAACATCAAAGCTTCCTAATTCTACGGGCATCAAATCAATGCTGAAGGTATGGTCGGATAGTTCTAGTGAGCAATGTTGATAGATTATACCAGTTTCTACTAATTCTCCGTTTGCTAATTCTACTGTGAACTTAGTGTCTAAGGCAACAGGGGTAATTTCAAGTAATTGGCCAAACTCGGTAGACACGAAGCTTCTATCAGCACCAGTATCGAATAAAACGGAAGCATAATGGTTATTTAGTAGAAACGTACCCGTCACCGTGTTGGGGTCACGGCGAGCATTTCCGGCATTGATCACAAAGGCTCTTCCTCTAGCCTGATTCGGGTCCTGGTTCCTTGCCTTCGGGCAATCCTTCTTGTAGTGTCTGGTGGCTCCACAACCGTAGCACGTGCGCTTTGGGCAATCACGTGCCACATGTCCTTTGGTCTTGCAGATGTTGCAGTAGACATTTCCACAGTCGAGGGTGTGGTGGAGGTTGCATTTGTTGCAGAGAGGCACACCACCGGTGTAACCAGCCTTCCGAACAGCATGGGTAGAGGTTGTAGCAGCATAAACCTTTGTTGGTTCGGTTTCCTTAGCAGGGGTCTTTTCTTCGTGATTCCTCCAGAATCCGCGCTTTCTCTTGTTGTCAGGCTTCTTGTTTGCAGCGGGAGTGGTACTAGCTTCAGGGGTCTTGCCCTCAGACTGTTTCTTGCCAAGGCTCACACCTTGACGGTTAGCTTGGTAAACAAGGTTGTGTGCCAGGCGCACAGCATCCTGAAAAGTCTGAGGATTTGAGGAGAGAACGTTCCCCTGGATATGGGGTGCAAGTCCCGAGATGTACCGTTCAATCTTTTTGTACAGGGGAGTGATCATGGTCGGACAGAGATGAGAGAGCTCACAGAACCTTTTGGTATAGCCAGCAACATCAGCTCCATTCATGGACAGGTTCTAGAACTCAGCTTCGAGTTTCTGAAGCTCTTCCCTAGGACAGGTTTCATCGCGAAGCAGTTTTTTGAGTTTGTCCCATGCCATGGCGTAAGCCAAATCAGTTCCCATAGCATCAGCATGAGAATTCCACCAAGTTAGAGCGCTATCAGTCAGTGCGCATGTGGAATACTTGACCATGTACTGCTCAGGGCAGTTGCTTATGCGGAAGACGGACTCCATTTTCTCAAACCAGCGAACTAAACCAACAGCGCCTTCAGAACCCTTGAAATTCGTGGGTTTGCAGTTCATAAAGTCTTTGTATGAA
>JBCNJP010013767.1:0-11908 GCA_039602395.1 Deinandra increscens subsp. villosa
TAGAGAGTAAATTACACCAGAGGTCCTTGTGGTTTTCTCCGAATAATGAAGGAGGTCCCCAGTGTATTAAAATTATGAAAAAGGTCCCCGTGGTTTGTATAATTGTAACACGGTAGGTCCCCCTTCACTAACCCCGTTAAGTTATGTCGTTAACTACAAATTTGGAATTAAAGGGAAGGGTATATAAGTAATTTCCCTCCCCTTTAATGAAATCGTTTGGAACATAAAGTCCCCCTACCACCTGCACTTTTCATTCTCCCATTTCTTTTCTTGTTCAACCATCGCATCGCACCAGTCAAGTTCCCAAACCCTAAAAAAATGGTGGAATGCTATTGTGGAAGATTTTCTCGAATTCGCACCTCATGGACCGACTTAAACCTTGGACGAAGGTTCTACTGTTGTCCAACTCTGGTAAGATTTGTTTTTTCGGCTAACTTTATGATCTAAAATCGGATTTGGGTTGTCAAGGACTTGTTTGAAGTTCGCACCCCTGGACGAACGGGTTGACCCACCTGTGTGATTTGTTGTGGTTTAGCTTTCTTGAAAATTTTAACTTTTGGTACATTTGGACAAACAGTATGCGATGCCCAATAAATTAAGTTCTTGATCAGATTTGGGTTTAGTTGAAATCGCACTCCTGGACGAACAATACTTTTGATGTTAAATTTATGGTCTTGAAATCGGATTTTGCTTTTCACGAATTAGTTATTGATCAGATTACAGGGCTCGGATTACAAGGCTCGGATTGTTCATTCCTTGGTTGGGTTGACCCACCTATGGTAGGCGTTGAACAAGAAGGGTTCTTCGTTGAAGGATTTCTTGCGTAATTGAAAACATGCGACTTTAGGGATTTGCGTATAACACTGTTACATTGGTTTTCTTTGCGTAATTGAAGAACCAGCTTATGAGATTTTCATGCGTACAAAAGATATTGAGTGGAAATTACAAAAATGCCCATCATGTGATTATCACATGAGGCAACTTAACCTTTAAAACTAACGGAGGGACCTACCATGTTACAATTATACAAACCGCGGGGACCTTTTTCATAATTTTGATACTTTGGGGACCTCTTCCATTATTTGGAGAAACCACAAGGACCTCTGGTGTAATTTACTCTAACTTAGATGTACATTCATTCAAATAAAACCAAACTCACATAAAAGAATAAATTCACACATAAAGCATTTTATAAATATATTATATTAAAATCTATGAAACAAAACTTAGTCATTCAATCAAATATTGTGATTTTTTTTTCTTTCAAAATAGATAGAATTATGAAAACATTGAATGCATATCCAATATTTAAAATATACACATGGAATTGGAATGGATTATGGAAGGCTATATTTACGAGGGAATAAACACAAATAGTATTGGAATGCAATATATATCACCATAAAGTTATGGACGGAAAAACCATGCATTGTAGTCGGGTTAATCGGGTTGACCCGAATAACTTAAAACCAACCCTAATACCAACCCGTACAATTATCTTGGGTTTCGGGTTCATAGCTAAAACGGGTTCGGGTCAATCGGGTTACACGAAATCGGGTTTGAATGGTTCGGGTCTGGTTTGGTAATCAGGTTTCGGGTAAAAACGACACCCCTACCTCTCACTAACTATAACACATACCATTAAAAGTGCAGCAACCCCATTTTGTAAAAGATTTTTAAAAAAAAAAACCTCACACCAACACAATCTTTAAAAATGATCACACCACCCTCTTCGGCTCTTCCTTTGCTTCACCACCCTCTCCTATTGCTTGGAAAGTACATAAGTGCGATAAATGACAACAGTGACGTATTTAGACTAAAAGCTCAGGGGTAACGTTCAACGAAAAAAATCGTTCTGGGGTAATGAAATACGTAAAATATTTTAGAAAAATCTCACTATACGGTGCATGTTCAGGGATAACGAACGCTACCCCTGCTAACCTTCTACATCTGCCCCTAAGTGACAACGACATGTAGGTGGCGACAAATGGGATGGATTTGTAGCTCATTTATGATTTTTTTTCCCCATCTAAATACATACATACATTTTTTTTTGAACGGCGGAAGGACATACATACATGTTTCAAATTCTTTGACATATATTTGTAGAATAGTTATTAAGTTTTTTAAATGTTTTACTAAAGTCTCGAATAAAATTACTTTAAAGTGTTTCAGTTATATATCTTTTTATTAATCTCAACACTTTTTAGTGATAATCTGATAAAGTGGTCCAAAAAAAACTCTTTAAAGTTACTCAAATTTCATTAATATTTTACTACTTTTTTTATAGCTCAAAATAATTAGTGTTTAAGCGAGTCGTGATAACTTCATACTTTTTTCTTTATGTGCTCCCTGCTCTATTTAAGAAAATATGATTTGATTTCCAACGGTGCATAAAAAACCCATAGCAACCCGTGTTTGATAACGATTATGTTGGATTTGATGGAGTCTTGATGGGCTACAGTTAATGAAGTCCTGATGACCGGGCTTGGGCCCCGTTTAGTTTACTTGTTGCCTAAGTTACTAACCTTAATTGTATCTCTATTTATAGTGTACTTGTATTTGTAATTCCTCACGAGTGAGAGAGGCAGATAGCAATAAAAATATCCTAGTTGCAACCCTTGGAAGTTGGTTTGTTAAATTCTTATGTTCATCTTATTTTATGTCTCACCAAATAAAATTATTAACACAGTTATTTTATTAACACAGAGTCACTAAGGATGAAGGGTGTGATCTAGCTTGTCCCAAAAGGTGAGGGCAATGTTCCTGCTTCACGTGCCGCTCAATGGCGAAGCTTGAAAGAAAAACCGGAGGGGGGCGAGGCTCAAAAATTCTCCCGAGGGGGGATATTAAATACATTCGAGAGGGGATATTAAATACATCCGAGAGGATGATACTCAATACATATAATTTTTTTACATAAATCGCAAAAATATGTACTTCTGGACGAAAAAACCGAGGGCCGGTCGCCACCCCGGTCCCCACTAACCTTCGCCTATGGTCCCGCTTGTTTGTTCCATTATGTTTCTTTCAAGAGTCCGCTCCAATTTGGTATAGAGGTGTCACTTTTGTTGCATTTTTATGGTAGCTAGAGGCGGGGGCAATGTTTCCACGGATACCACTTAGCCATGTGTTATAGTGTTAGAGACCAAATAGAAGAACAAGTAAAACAAGTCTCATCCTTGTAATGGTTTCGAATAATAACATGATAAATGTCACCTTACTCCATCCTATGATCATGTCACCTTCACAGTTCTCACCTAAAGAACTAATATACTATTGTAAGGCATGTCACTCTAACTAGTGTGACTTTATATAATGAAAATAAATACCAGTAAGCAACGCATAACATAAATAGTCGTTAAAACACGTTGAAACTCACAGTACCATCAACGATTTGATATACAACTGGTTGGTTTTCGCAGTATGGCCTAGACTATAAACTGGGAAATGGTGGTAAACCAAACTGGACGTTTGACCTTATATATATATATATATATATATATATATATATATATATATATATAGGTTAGGTTCAAATGAGAACTTTTTCTTTGAGAACTTTTCGAGAACTAAATCTCCACCACTAATTTCAGGGGGGGGACCCCTACAATTCATGGGAGGGGGGATACATGTAAATAAACTTGTGGCTCAAATTAGTTCTTTTTGGTTCTCAAATCAAATTGGTTCTCAAATGATCCTCTCCCTATATATATATATATATATATATATTTTTTACAAAAAAAATATGGGTTTTTAGTATTTTTTTTACAAAAAAAAATATGGGTTTTCAAGGGTTTTCACAGCTCAAGTGGGTTTCCATTCTATACTTAGCCTATATATATATATATATATATATATATATATATATATATATATATATATATATATATATATGGGTTCAAATTAGAACTTTTTCCTTTTGAGAACTTTTGAGAACCATTCTGAGCCACTAATTTTTAGGGGGGAAGCATTCGAAATTCATGGGGGGATTTCCATATATATAAACCAGTGGCTTAGAATGGTTCTCAAAAGTTCTCAAACCAAATTGGTTCTCAAATGATCCTCTCCCTATATATATATATATATATATATATATATATATATATATATATATATATATAGGGAAGGGAACAATTATTAACCCTTCCTTAGAGAATTAACCAAATAACTACATCCTAGTGGTTTGATGAAAAAACAGGTGCTATGGATTAGTGACATGTGGCACTTTTTTTTCTTTTTTTTAACAGAAAGGGTATAAGGGTATTTTACCCAAAAGAAAAAAGTACCCTCTCATTTTTAAAACGCTTATAACTTTTTTATCTGAAGTCGTTTTTTTAGAAAAATTATACCATTGGACTCGTCGCTTTTTTATCTTTAATTCGGATGTGGTCCCGACTTTTTTCGAAGGTTTTTTTTTAAAACGTCCTTATTAACATCAATGCTACAGAAAGAAAAAGGCACCGGTGCTACCCAAAAAATGCATCAGTGCTACTTTTTGTAACATTACATGTCGATACGGACATTTGGAAAAAAAGGATCAAAAAATGTCGGGACCACATCTGAATTAGAAGATAAAAATGCGACGAGTTCAACGGTATTTTTTTTATAAAAAACCGACGGATACAAAATTTATAGCCGTTTTAAAATGGAGGGGTTCTTATTGGTTGAGTTAAATGACTAAAATACCTTTTCTGGAAAATGAGTGAGAGAGACACTTGTCATAATTTTGATGGTTTAAATGGGTTATTTGGTTATTGTTCCAAGCAAGGGTTATTAATAGTTCCACACCCTATATATATATATATATATATATATATATATATATATATATATATATGGGAGATGATCATTTGAGAACCAATTTGATTTGAGAACTAAAAAGAACTAATTTGAGCCACATGTTTATTACATGTCTCCCCTCCCCATGAATTGTGGTGGTCCCCCTGTAATTCGTGGTTGAGATTTAGTTCTCAAAATAAAAAGTTCTCATTTGAACCTAACCCTATATATATATATATATATATATATATATATATATATATATAGGGAGAGGATCATTTGAGAACTAATTGGGTTTGAGAACTAAAAAGAACTAATCTTAGCCACTAGTTTATATATATGGAAAACCACCATGAATTTGAATGCTCCCCCTTGAAAATTAGTGGCCCAATTGGTTCTCAAAAGTTCTCAAAAGAAAAAGTTCTCATTTGAACCTAACCCTATATATATATATATATATAAATATATATCTATTACTATATATAATATATATTGCCCTAAAGGGCATTTTCGTCATGAAAAATGCTTAATCCTTAAGACGCGTACAAATAGTTATACACCATGTACAAGAGTTTAAAGCATGAAAATTAAACCCTGCTTAAACCCTCGATCTTTATCAATAATTTCCGTTTAAAAAGGAGGGTTAGAGTTGGAATTTAACAGAAAAGCACGCCTGATTAACCTCGCCGGTTGCAGCATTTCCTCGAATCGATCCACAGCCGGCTTTGAATACCCCGCTTCTCCACGCTCCCTCCCTTCCATTGGCCATCGTTTATCCGCTGCGTTACTCTTCATCTTCTCCGGCCGTCTCTCTCCTTCGATTGGGCATCTTCATCTTCAGCCGCATCTCCCCTCGATTACTACGTTTGAGAAACGTATCACGCCATCTCGATTACCAATATGCATTCTCAGTTCAAATTGTTCATGAATTGCTATAAATTCGCATTTCCCTCTCGATTTCGTTCACCATCTCCATCTGGCATTCTAAAAAAAACCCTAGACGAATTCTTCTGCTCTTTCTCCACTTTCTTCGGCTTGCAATTTGAGGTATAATCCTTGTCTTGTTACTTTATGGGATCTGTTTTTTTCGCTTTTGTTGTTTGAGGTATAATCGTTGTTCTTCAATTTGAGGTACTTTCTCCTAGGTATAATCGGTCTATTGTTTCAATTATCTTCTGCGTGCCCTAATGTATACTCTCTGATTTTTAAATTTATACATGAACTTCGGAAAGAACATGAAGATGCTACTTGATGCGATGCTACTGCAAGAACAACTTCTACTTGATATGATGCTACTACGTTTGTCTCTTTCAATCTGTTTCCTCATCATTTCTTGAACCCAATATCAGGTTTTATCTTCTTCCATTTTGGGTTGTTGCCTTTTTTGCTACTTTCTTCATCAATCAACTTTAATATACAGTCATACAGATTTGGTGTGTGTTTGTGTGTTATTCGTCCTAATATATGCAAAGCGCAGGTTATGTACAACAAATTTCATTCGCATTTGCATTTCTTAAGATGGATTAAAGTCCTGCATTTCCATATCCATTTAGAAATCAAGAGATGTGTATTAAAGTTTAGTCCTGCAGGTGATTAGTTATAACTTATTA
This sequence comes from Deinandra increscens subsp. villosa, assembly GCA_039602395.1. NCBI lineage: Eukaryota > Viridiplantae > Streptophyta > Magnoliopsida > Asterales > Asteraceae > Deinandra > Deinandra increscens. The sequence continues at coordinate 6,393 of JBCNJP010013767.1, forward strand.
CTCAATTTTTTTTTACATTCTGAATTATTTGGGAATTTTTTTTGTTTTATGTCTTTTGTGGACATGTGTTGACTTGGTTCTCCTATATTTTGGATCAATTGGAGCCCATAACAACCTTTTGTTTTGTAGCTCAAGATCTGTGTTCTCATTGTGATTCTTACGTAAAATGGTCTCCAGTATTGTACCAAGTCATAAAATGGTTGTGTTTTAAACATTACATATATTTATGTGTAAATTTGTGTCAATTCAGAATGAGGGATCAACTGTGGATATTAGAAGAACCAGCTAATAAAGACACATGTTTTTATTCATCTGTAGACATACCAGAATGCTTAAATAATTGTTTTTATTAATCTGTAGGATATATCGGTGAAGCTTGTCAAGATCTTCTTACCCAAAATTTAAACCTCACTGGTAATTACTCTTCATACTTAGCAAAATGTAATTAAGTGGCTTTGTAATGCAGTCTATTTTTGAAAAAAAAATCAATGGAATTGCATAATCAAATGCTTATTTGGAACTTTCATCTTTATTTCTTCTTAAATTACATATGACATATAACTTTTGAATATCTGGTACTGAAAATTTGGACAGGTAATTGGTTACTAAAAGTTTTGACCATCTCTAAAAGTTTTTGTATTTTGTGTTCTAAAAGTTTTTACTAGATTTGATGTTTAGATTATGCTTGAATTTTTTTTCTCTTGATCTATAATATATATTTGAAACTGGTCTATATGAGATAACAGCTTTGAAAATATTTCTTTCAAAATGAGCAGTTCACTTCACAATGTGGATGCATACTAATAAAACTTATTTTGAATCTCTATATGAACAATGAACATACAAGTGACCCCCTTTGAAAAGAGTAAAAAATACACTTGAAGAGTTGTAGGTAGTAAACTGAAGAGTAACAACAACTAAACTATGCTCTCTAATGAAATTTCTCTGTTAACAGATTTAATAAGAACTCGGTCTAAATTGAAAAGTGTTGCTAATCGACACTGGAGTGACGGAGCTTTGGAGGTGCTTCTTCTGTTTGCTACATCTTTTTTTTTTGCTTCCGTTTTAATTTTGTCATTTGGCATTCTTTTGGTCTATCAAGCTGTTCTCAGGCGCGTTGACCATATGACCAAGCAATGGGCAATGAAAAATGCCGTAATGGATTTAGAGGCATGTTTTTGGTGTCACACTGCATATTTCAAGGAAATCCACTTCTGGTTGTAGTTTATAAAAGATGTGCACTAAATGATCAGCAAGATTCATGAACTGTAAGTTCCATTATTTTTAAAGACTGATGAGGCCAATGGACTATTATTCAGGCTGTATAAAAGGAAGACATATTGTTGTTGGTCGGGTTGGGTTAAAACTCCTTTTGCCTAACTATTTTTGTTAAAAAATTGGTGCATTATAAAAGTCTAATTATCTTAGTAACTATATAGTGATTTTGGATTAATTTGGTAAAACTTTACCCAAAAGAGGGTACTGCAGAAGGTGGCCAGAACCATTTGGTAAAATATAGGTGGTGCTTGGAGGTGGCCAGGATGCATCATCGATTATCACAACTGATCATGGTGCTGGATAATTTAAAGCCAAATCACAGGACAAGTTACATTGGGTAAGCAGCAGTTATGCCTAGGTTCAGAGAAACACTTATCGCGGACCAGTTTACACTTTGTCAACTAACTGGTTATCCTTGTTGGTTAGCCTGTTGGTTTTGACCCGGGTTTGAAACTATGAAAGAGTAATCAAGATTTTTAGGTTGTAAGATGTGGTCAGCAACTACTCCTGAACGTGGCCATAAGGAGCAGATTTATCTCTTAAGTTTTTTAGTTTTTCCTTCAATAAAAGTAGCAGTAGTCTTGTTCTATCTCTTAAGTTTGTTAGGGCGCGTTTAGTTGTGGAAAACAGGGGTGTTTTCTATTTCCGTTTTCCAAGAAACAAGGAAAACAGAAAACGCGTTCAAATTGTATTTTTTAGAAAACGTTTTTCAGGAAAACAGAAAATAGTGTTTTCTAAATTTTAACTAAAAATGGAAAACACCTTTTTACTGTTTTCTGATTTCTATTTTCGTTTTCCAAATATATACAAAAGAAAAGGGGCGTTCATTTTCTAGGGTTTATACGCGCAACCGCTCGACCACTCCTCCGTTACGAAATACTTATTATTTTAAATCTTTTATATATGTATTGTCTTTACTTTATGTGTTTTATTTTAATATTTTTGTTCTTTAATTTATCATATGTAAGGAAATCTAATGAAATGTAGAGATAGAAAACAAATAGAAAACAGTTGATTTGAACATGTTTTCTAGTTTTCTAATTTTGAAAATAAAAATTCATCTTTCAAATCTGAACGCGTTTTCAAAAACTTTCAAGTGTTTTCTAAAGATAGAAAACTCATTTCATTTTCTAGGAAACTAGGATTGGAAAACTAGAAAACATTTTCCACAACTAAACGGCCCCTTAGTGTTTCCTTCAACTTTCTACGTTTGTAATCATTGGAGTTTAAATAATATTCAGAAAATCGTCCCAAAAGTGAGTGTGATTGATTACCTTTAATTATCCAACACTTCAAGCTTCTTTAAATCAAATTTGTTCTTATTTTCATGCCTCTGTGGTTAAACATTCAAGATATGATTAATTTGGATGCAATTTGTAATTCATATCTACATTCATAGATATTAGAAGTAATATATTTTATTTCATAGTATTATATAGATACTTATTTTGTTTTCTTGAATTGTATGATTTTAGTTGCTATTGTTAGAATTGAGGAATTTGGGATCAGTTATACTGAATTATCAAATAAATAATGTTGCTATATGCCAAGGTCCCACCCGTTTTGCAACTTTTGTCCTTTATCTTTTTTTGTTACACTCTTTGTCCTTTAACTTTTTTTTTCTTTCACCTTTTGTCCTTTTTAACGGATTCCGTTAAAATCCACCGTTAAGTCAAGGGTATTTTTGTCTTTTTACTTTTTAGGGTAGAAAAAATTACATATTTTGTCCTTTAACTTTGTCTGTTTTGCAATTTTTATCCTTTATCTTTTATTGTTACATTCTCTATCCTTTAACTTTTTTATTCTTTCACATTTTGTCCTTTTTAACAGATTCCGTAAAAATCCACCGTTAAGTCAAGAGTATTTTTGTATATTTACTCTTTAGTGGTATTTATTATACTTAAATAAAGAGGAAAATGTGAATCTATAATTTTTTTCCTTTATCACCTCACCCACACCCTAACCTTAAACCATCACCGGTGAAAACCACACCCCCACTGTCGATAGGCCGGCGACATCCCATCGAACACTGTCGACGACCCTCCGGCGACCTCCCATCGACCTGACATCAGGTTTGTCAGGGGAGATCGAGGCTGCCTTCTCTCTGAAACGGAAGTGGGGGTGGGTGGGGGTGGGGTGATAAAGGGAAAAAAATACACATTTACATAACACACCCTCCCTCTTTATTTAAGTATAATAAATACCCCTAAAAAGTAAAAAGACAAAAATACTCTTGACTTAACGGTGGATTTTTACAGAATCTGTTAAAAAGGACAAAAAGTGAAAGAATAAAAAAGTTAAAGGATAGAGAATGTAACAATAAAAGATAAAGGATAAAAATTGCAAAACAGACAAAGTTAAAGGATAAAATATGTAATTTTTTCTACCCTAAAAAGTAAAAAGACAAAAATACCCTTGACTTAACGGTGGATTTTAACGGAATCCGTTAAAAAGGACAAAAGGTGAAAGAAAAAAAAAGTTAAAGGACAAAGAGTGTAACAAAAAAAGATAAAGGACAAAAGTTGCAAAACGGGTAAAGTTAAAGGACAAAATATGTAATTTACTCGTTTAAAGAATTATCATACGACCTTTTGTGGAAACTCTGAGTCACATGTGCTCACAATTTTCACCTTTTGTGTAAACTAACAAGTAGGTTGGCACATCATAATTTTATAAAATGGTCAAAAAATGGTCTAAGGTACGTGTATATGAATGCTAATAGATTGGTTTATGTAATTAGAGTAAAATGGGTCAAAGTACAAGAACATTAGGATTTTAAATTTTAACATGTAAACAACCAAGAGTAACACTCTCCCTTTTTCCTTTCTAATTGTTTAAAAAAGAAATTTTGTATTACCTAATTTAGAATTTCTTACAACATCTACTTTTTAACTTCAATCCTTGATTTCTTGTCATTACATCCTTCCCTTCGTTCTGCTCTTTAGACAAGTAGACCACCCATCTTTAATAGACTCACTCGATCGTAACACCTTTATCTCCATTATGATAATCACAATATAATCTTCATATTTTTATTCCTTTCGTTTTCTAAAGCATGGTAACTTCAATGTATGCAAGGCAACAATTTATTTTCTTTGACCATTCTTCATTTTTTATAGCTGGGCAAAAGGAACAGATACAAGAGACTCTCGATTTAAATTTTGATGAAGAATGGTGGTTGATCTAAGTTTATGAGTTATATTTTATTACTCATGTGTTCGGATATTTACTTTTAAATTACTATGTTCATGACCATTTACCCAACCGTATATTTATCACGCTAATAGAAACAAATAACGCGACGTAAATTATCACGCCACCATAACGCGCGAACAAATATCGAATAACGCGCTATAAACTATCGTCGCCGCAACGCGCGGGCACTATGCTAGTATATATATATATATATATATGGTAAGGATCATGTAAAAACCACATCTTTTTACGAAAACCTAAAAACTAATACTAAAACCTTCATAACTTTTTCATACGATCATATTTTTTTAAAAAAATTGCACCAAAAACCTTAGAATTATGAGTTCTTTAATTCTGGAAAAAATTTAAAAAAAAACTTTAACGTCTCGTCGTTTTTTTATTAGTGCACATGTGCACTAATAATAAAACTCATACATATAGTATGCGTTAATGTTTTTTTTAGAAAAATCACATCAAATACGTTATAATTTTGTTAGTTTTTCGTGGTTTTTTATTAGTGCACATGTGCACTAATAATAAAGCACTTTATACGTGTCGTATACATTAATATTTTAAAAGAGAAATTGCACCATAAATCTTATAATTGTGTTATCTTTAACTCTGAAAATATATTTAACGTTTTAAATTTTTTTAAATTTTATGCTACACATGTGCACTATAACTAATAGTTATAGTGCATATGTAGAATTATCATTAGTTCTATGAATATTTTAGTTTTTTTAAATGTTTTTAACCTAAACAATATGTTTTCGCATGACAATTCTCATTTGTGTAGTACTAATGAAAATGGTGCACATGTGCACTAATAATACACATGTGCACTAATTTTTTTTTTCGAAATATCAATTTCTTTTTCAGAATCAAAGACAATAGAATTTTAAGATTTTTGGTGCAAGTTTCATAGAAAAATATTAACGTATGTAAAAGTTATGAAGGTTTTAGTGTTAGTTTTTAGGTTTTCGCAAAAAAAAGAGTTTTCGCAGGATCCTTACCCTATATATATATATATATATATATATATA
>JBCNJP010013768.1:0-11907 GCA_039602395.1 Deinandra increscens subsp. villosa
TTATTTCGTTTTAGTTGTTTGTTGCTTTGAAGTTCAATAATGATGTTTTAAGCTCATACCTATTTTTTGTTTATGTCTACATGTTACCTCTTGGAAACACCTGATCATAAATAAATACAATTGCAATACTCACAAGACATACCATTTGACTCTAAACTGTATTATCTATACTTGACTCCTAAAAGACAATAGTCATACCTGCTGCATCATTGAAAAAGAATGTTGATGTGGTTGAGCAAACATAACTGGAAATGTGATATAGTTGTGATACTTCAGATCGAATACCCTTAAAAAGAAAGTTGTGAACTCCAAAAGTGACTCTCTGACCTAAGCCTGTACTTTTGTTATTCTGCCCTTTGTTCCATAGATATATATTTTTTTAAATTGACCAAGACTTTTTGGTTCACTCACCTTATTAGTTCTATTACTGTTTCTGAAGATTGCATTAGTTCAACTCAAGAGTTTTTATCTGAAAACGCCATAAAAATGCAGTGGCCAAAAAGTTCTTTAGTCATCTATATACATAGGCATGTTTATATGGAATGTAATAGTGAGATTCCCTAATGTATTCTTTATTGTGAATTTATTATTAAATGTAGGTTAAGAATGTCATATTCTTAAGAATGAAATCGTTAGTTTGACCTCATTTTCCATTTTAGTTATTTTAAGTGTTTCACAATTTGTCCCAGGTGATAAATTTGACTTTTTTTTTATCTAAAAAATTGTTATTCTGTGGCTAAGAAACAAGGATGGCCAAATGATAATTCCCACTTGCTACTAATTTTAAATGTTATTCTGTGGCCTTATATAATGGTAGGAAAAAATTGTTCAACATAAAAAGGATGCCGTGGAGGAATTACAATCAAAAGGAACAACAGTTTCTAAAGAGATTGAACGCAAGCTTGAGAATGATGCGATAAAGGCCGTTTGTGAAAAGCAGAAAACAATTAAATCAGGATGGGAGTTCGGTGTTGGTCCTGTATTAAGGAAGAAAGACATGTGGATGAAATCAGCAACTACATTGCGTCAACGGGATTCAAGTGAGACTGAAGGTAAGATTGCAAAACTCGAACAGGAACTAGAGAGAAGTAAGGAGGAGTTGAAGCAACAGGCCGATAAATATGATCAACTTACCGACTTCATAAGACAAAAGTTTCCGGATTTCGAGACCATGATAAACAAAGATGCGAGGGAGGCATCTGATTATGAAGATGACCCAAACAACGACAGTGATGCTGATGACTTCACCTAGATTATTGGTATAAGACTTGTGGTTCAAGAGTTTGTTACATTGTTTCTGAATATTTAAGTTTGCTTCTATGGTTTTGGTTAATGCATTTGTATTGAACTTGACCTAGATTATTGGTGTAAGACTTGTGGTTCAAGAGTTTGTTACATTGTTTATGAATATTTAAGTATGCTTCTATGGTTTTGGTTAATGCATTTCTATTATATCGATTGTATTTTATGTTATTTATCCTTTTTATTGTAAGGTGTTCAATTCATTTCGAAAAGATAAAAATAGCCACTGAAAAATACACAACCGACTAGTATTTGAGACTGATTTTTAGTTGCTAAATAGATACATCGGTCACTAAATATGCGTGTTATCTAAGACTAATTATCAGTCTTTCATACCTTTGACTAGACACCATGCTATATGAGACTAACTTTCAGTCTTCAAAAGAAGGAAATCAAAGACTAAAATTACATGTTACCTGTGACTAATTTTCAGTCTCCAGAAGAAGCTTATCAAAGACTAAAATTACGTGGTTACTGAGACTAAGATTCAGTCCTTAAAAGATCTCATTGGAGACTGAATTGCATGCATATTGGAGACTGAATTGCATGCATTTTGAGACGTATCAGAGACAAAATTAACATGTTTCTAAGACTGATTTTTAGTCCCTAAGGTTATACGTTAGGGACTAAAATATCATGCATTCCCGTACTGATTTTCAGTCTCTATTGTTACCACGCAACGGGGACTGATTTTCAGTCACAAAACGGCTATTAAGGACTAAAATGGATGTGGTTCAAGTTGACGTATCAGAGACTGATTTTGGTGGCAACTACAACTGATTTTCAGTCTCTATTGTTACCAAACAACGGGGACTGATTTTCAGTCACAACACTAGTATCTAGGACTACGTATCCGAGACTAAGCTAGCGACTGACGAATCAGTCTTAGATACCCATTAGCAACTGATTTTCGAGTATTTGAGACTAATTTTTCAGTCTTAGATACTCACTTTTTTTGTAGTGGAACCAATGGTTAGTTGGTTGGATCGCTCGTTGGTTAGTTGCATACTATAAATAGGATGACCTAGATAGAAAGCCAAGAACTTTTAATCATCTCATTCTGTGAGTGTGCTTCTGTGTGTAATCCAGAGCTTCGTAATCAATATAATATCATTGTATTTACTCTTTGTGTCATCTCTTCATCTCGTTATCACTTGATTAGTAATTGATATGTCGCTCTATGTCTTTACCTTAACTTTGTAAGTTAAGAATACCTGGATTCTGCATCGATCAGTGTTTTACTTACATAGTATACCGGATACGGTTGACCTTCATGATCCTTGACTAGCACGACACCGACAACACTTCCAGATACTGCTAAGTATAGGGATAAAGGTTCCCCATCTAAAAAATTCATTAGGATAGGAGCTGACGAAAGGTAACTCTTTAAAGAATTGAGTGCCTCTTTATGTTTTTCAATCCACTAAAATTTTCAATTCTTCCTCACGATATTATAGAAATCCTTGCTTTTATCTGAGGATCTTGATATAAACCTGTTCAGTGCGGATATCCTTCCCGTTAATCTCTGTACATCTTTAATCGTTGTTGGAGACTTCAAGTTTAGGATGGCTTTGATATGTTCAGGGCTTGCTTTAATTCCTCTTTATATTACCATGTATCCCAAGAACTTGCATGCTCTAACTCCAAAATGGCACTTTGAGGGGTTGAGCTTCATCTTATATTGATCTAAGATATCGAAGGCAGTTGACTCGTCGACCTTGCATAGTCCAAGTGCCTTTGCCTTAGAGCTACGTGAACTGTGCCACTAGAAACTGGTTTGGGCGATCTCCTCGATCTTCTCGAAAACTTCTTCAGAGCTCCGATTTCTAATGATGCCTTCGAAACTGGAGTCGAGAACCTGGCATTTTTGCGGGAGCAAACCATTATAAAATATGGAAATTTGTTGCCAGATCTCTAATCCATGGTGAGAGAATTTCCCCAAAAGTTCCTTGAAATGCTCCCTCATGTCGTATAGCGATTCACCGTGTTCTTGAGTGTAGGCGTTGATTTCGATCACGAGTTTTACTGTTTTGGCAGGTGGGAAGTATTTGTAGAGGAATTTATAAACAAGATCGTCCCAAGTGGTTATAGAACCATTGGGTATAGCGTTCAACCATGCCGTAGCACGGTTTTGAGAGAAAAGGGGAACATACGGAATCTCACGGTGTTAGCGGAGGCTCCACTGGGCTTGAAGATACTACAAATTTCAATGAAATTTGTAATATGGAGATGAGGATCTTCGTCAGCGAGGCCACTGAATGTTGCAGTATTTTGGATTATCTGCACCAATTGGGGTCAAATTTCAAATGTGTCTGCCTCGTTGGCGGGAGGGCTAATGGCAGTGCCCAAATGCAAAGCATTAGGTCGAAGGAATTCCATAATGGTACGTTGGTCAGCCATGGGTGGATTTCAGGTGGTTAAGGTGGTAGGTGGTCGTTAGATGGTTTGCGCTATAGTTCTAGACTTGTTTCGAAGCCTTTGTCAGAGAAAACGTTTTGGTTCAGAAATTGATTGTTGAATTTTGCCAGGTGGCGTAGAGCTCATGCACCTCCTGAAAGCAAAACAGTAGAATCTCGTAAGTAAACAGATTCAAACTTACAAGGAAAGGAAAATCAACATAAGTTATGTGTGATCAATACACTTCCTAAGTTGATGTACATTCTATATAGAAAAGAAAAAGAAAAGTATAATAAAAAGAAAATAGAGGTTAGGCTGTCAACTCGCACTTCTTTTCAAAAATCATCATTTTGTATCCCCCGCAACGGCGCCAAAAAGCTTGGTGTGCGTGTGGTGTATATAGAAATATATCAATGTAGAGGACACCTTCTTGTACATAATCTTTTAAATTTATAAACACGTAATCCTAAAGAAATACTATTTCACCACATTCACGGGCAAGTGCACCCATCGTGGAGCAGTATAGTATGGGTAAGATTCCCAGGTCGTTGTTAGAACACAATATAAATATAACGGAAAACGGTCAAGTATTAGAAGAAAATATAAGATATTACTTAAAACAGAAAGGATATGAAAATCTGTACGATTAACAGAGTTCTGTATTCATACAGAACTATTACGAAATTTCTGAAGTAGTTCTGTACAGACCAGATTCTACAGAAATCCTCAATTCTGTAGAAGGCTTCTAATGGGAAGCATTGCAAGTCTTCAAAGAAGTGTCCTGAAGGAGTTCTGGACTATCAGAAGATAAAGTTTATGAGAAGAACAATTTTGCCTTTGTATGAAGAACAAGTAAAAGTGAATACCAACTTGGCATTAAACACGAAAGTAGTTGAACACAGTTGAAAAGAGATAAATTGAATATCCTAAATTTATCTCTATATACTCTGACACACTCCAAATTCAACCATCCTCAACCACATTATCCGCTTACAACTTGCTACTACTTCCTATAAATAGCAAGCGAACTTCACCAAAGAAAGCAAGACAACAAGCATACAATTCACAAGCTTCTCAAAGCAATTACAACCTACTCCCATAGAAAAGTTATTTCTGTTGATATATTGTTATACTATAAACTCATGTAAACCATTATTTACATTTGAGATATACAGAAAAACCTTTTATATGAATTGTTGTCTTCCAATTTGATTTACTTTCCGTAACTCTTTTATCTTGTTAAAATCAAATTGTGCCAATATTGTTAAAGAGCCCCTTACGGGACCCAACAATCGTCCATGGATACAAGGGAAAGGGAGTCTTTTTAAATAAAAGTCTTCAGAGATAACCTGACCAAGATACATTTTATACTTTGGAGGAGTAGGTAGGTTAGTATAATAATATAGCTATAAAAGTAAAGATAAAATGGGGTTGTAGCATATTTAGTCGAAGATAGTGTTACTTGAGGGACTGATCAATGGTGATACTGATAAGATGTTACATACTCATTTTCTTAAGATTATTCCTAACTAGGTGAGGAGAACCGCCTTTCAGCCTGGAATCCTTTCTCACGTTCCTCTATTTTCCCATAAGGAACTTGAGAGGACCGTTCTAATTAGGACCAAATGAAGTAAGTATACAAGCAATAGTTGTAGGGCCCGATGGGTCGTCGATGCCGTTACACTCGAATACGTTGTCATGAACTATTTATGAAAAGCATCTTTATAAGGATTATGGTCTGTTTCTTCCATGCACCGCTTTCGCACAAACATGGAAGTCATACCCATAACCAAGTTCACAAACATGTATCTCACCGAGAAGTGACAAAGTATTACTAACCCTTATCCCAACCAATACCTTCAGGTCGTAGTTAGCGTGAAAGCCATGTTTATTTACATATACATAAAACTCACGAACGTATTACTTTGCATGGGGTGCGAGTCATCGTTAGGATCATACATCGTCACCCAGTCAGGTGTCACAAGTCCGACTGATGAGCTTTCGACTCCTCAAATGGTCTATAATACGCAAGGCATGTTTGTTCAAAAGCGTTAGAAAATACACTTTCAATAGAAAGAGTTTGCATAAAAGCAAGTATAGTTACCTTAAGGTAAGTTTGTAAAAACATCATTACCAACCCATCAATGACTCGTTTATCCCCAAGTAAGTGTAAGAATTTAGTCGAGCATAAGCATGGCTTAAAGATGTGCTTAGAAGAAGATGAAGAGATTCATAGACAAATACATAATCATATTCTACTAAGATAAGGTTCTCACAATCTTGACGAATAGCTACAACACAGAAAACAAAAGCTCAAAAGATGGTATAAAAATGTGGAAATGAGAGTGAAGCTTGAGCAAAGCTTGAGAAATGAACGAGGAGAAGGGCTCTATTTGTAGGCAGAAATTCGGACTGGCATGGGCCGTGCCTGGCAGAGACATGGGTCGTGTGGCTTCAGACAATCTTCAAGAATCTTTTATGGGCAGAGGCACTGGCCGTGTTGGATCAGTGGCACGAGCTATGTGGCGCAGAGGTCAGAGGCACGGGCCCTGTTGTGTCAGGTAGCAAAAGTCAACTCTTCCAGGGGTTGCTGGCACAGGATCGGGCCGTGTCTGGCTAGGCAGGACCGTGCATCAGACCGATATCTTGGAACTTCATGATTTCTTCGTGTTTTTTATGTTTTTTCGTTCCTTTTGTGATTCCGGACCTAGACAACACTAAAAACTACCAAAGAAACATTATTTAGCTGTTTCAATAATAGTTATTAGGTTTTTATCTATTTTCAGGAGATATTTGTGTATAAAATATGTATATTTGATTGTACATCAACCCGCTTTTGAGATTTTGTGCCCCTAGCACAATTCCTTCTTTCACCATAAAGTGGCACTTCTCCCAGTCGAGAACTAAGTGTCTCTTCGCATCAATGCCAACATATGCTTCAGATTCTTTAAGAATTGATCAAAGGAGCTCCCGAAAACTGAAAAGTCCATGAACACCTCCAGGGAGTCCTCGATCATGTAATGAAAGATAGCCACTGATGTGTCGGATTTGAACAAGAAAAACGGTCAAGTTAAAAAATGGTAAATACTGAGTGACCAAACCACACACTAGGGCAAGCGTACCCGTCGTATACAATATAGTATCAATAAGTACCGAGTATCAATCCACGGACGCGTAATCAGACTCCCGATAATGTATCATAACTAATATTTAACCGATGCAATTGTAATGATTTAAGCAAGAAAAGAAACAGATAAAAAAGTAACTGAAATAACTAAGGAATCAAAGAAACGGGATCTAAGGTGGAATTCAGATGAGAAAAAGGGTACTACCTGGTAAGGAATCCTCAGGGCCTAAAATTGACTTCTAAACAGACTAATCCATGCGACACTCCCCTCAAAAGACAATTACCGGGATAACTAAGACTATAGACACATCCTCGCTATCTAGGCAATCCTGAAATGAAGTCCGGGCAGCTAACCTGAAGGTTGAAGCTAAAGAGTCAATCCGCTTAGGTCAAAGCAAATCAGACTCACACGAAACACAAGCCACTCGAGAGGTCTCTCAATATGGATCCTATAACGTGGTAGAAATCTATAATTTGTGGTCAATGGAACCTAGGCAATGCCTAACACGTACAAGCGGGTCAAAACCTTAAGTTCTCAAGTATTCTAACCTACCGACAATGTCAAACAACCACCTAGTGTGCTAAACAAATTGGTCAATTAAATTCAACACAAATACCATGCAAAATCAGCCTCAAATCATAATTGTAAGATCATGTAGAAGGTCTCCTATCATGTATTTGAACAAAGACTAATAAAAGTCAAAGCAAACAATGATCAAATCACAAATTAGTTTGAAGTTCTTCAATCCTAAGCAATCTAATCACATCAAGCAATCACAGCAGAAGATAAACATGCTAATATGATCATTCCATCAATCCAAATCACATTTCATAGCCTCAACATCAATTCACATGGAAAAGTCAAAGTAAAAGTCAAATAAAACCCAAATTCAATCCATTACCAAGTAGTACTAAGAAATCTAGCCTAGCATCATGAATATATACAGAAAACAAGTGAAATCTGAGATAAACATTGTGAGAGAACAAGATCTAGACAAAAATCAAGGAAGAATCACAAATCTCAAACCGAAATCTTCACTTTTCCAAGCTCCTTCTTCCAAAATCCTTGCTCCTTAGGCCTTGATTTCTTCAAAATCGTGCTTAGAACCCTCAAATTATGTAATCTGATCGAATTGGGAGAGTCCTCCCCAAGAAAAACGGCCTCCCCCTTTTTATAAGGGTTTATGAGGGTTTTTAGTATCTGGTCGACGATGAGGACCGCGTGCAGTGTGTGAAGAGGACCCATGCGGTCCTCATGCCTTATCTGACAGCTTCATGAGGACCTCAAGCACTGCTCTGAAGAAGATCCATGCGGTCCTCATGCCTGCAAAATCAGCAAAAATACTTGAAAAACTTCCATCTTCCAAATCCGCTCACCACCAAGCCTCCACTTCCTTGTTTCCAACCAAAATCAACAAACAACCCGATCAAAACCTGTTTTTCATAAATTTCACAATTAAGCACCAAAATCCAATAAAACATAATCAAAACTTGGTTAAAAATATGGGAATCCGATAATATAAATATATCCAAAATGCAACACATCAAATATCCCCGCACTTAACCCTTTTTCGCCCCTGAAAAAGTCCACAACGAGATCATAACCGAAATTTTCGACCCAATTATTCTAAACTAAACCTAACACTAAACTTTACTCACACACTAAAGGTGATCACCGGTATTTCAGTCCGAATAAACCCAACCGCCGAAAACCGAAGCCCCTGAACATGCTTTATTCAATTTTATTACCAATTATGGGTCCCACACTATCAGATTCGCAACTCGGCCTAATCCCATCTCAAAGCGTGAATCAGCACGGGTAAAACTGGATTAGGGTTTTTCCCACCACAATTGAATAAACTATTTATGACTTGGAGATTGTGGAAAGTGAATGTATGGAATGATGGTTTGAGCTTGAATTGAAATTATTTATTTATTCCTAAAACTAGGGCGAGTCTCCACCTGACATTACATCTCCTGAGTCCCTATCCCGAGAGGTAGTAAGCATGCTTTGACCCTCGCACACAAAACCACATCACCCCAATAGATCATCTCCGGAGTCACTATCCCTAGAGGTAGAACGTAGGATCAACGAATTTTGTGCACTTTATTCGATTTTTTTTTTACATAAATAAAATTCAAAACAAGCTCAAGATGGATGGATGGATGGGGCGCCACTATTTCTCGGATTTATTTTCATAAAAAGATAATAGTGTGCCGGGTAATCTCCAAATCATAAACATTTTAAACAAAAGAGGTACCTATCAGCTTATTCAACAGTTTCGGCTTTGCTACTACACTAAAGGCGGGAACCCACAATATTTATTTGTTTATTAATTTAAGTAGCGAAATCAGGATTTTTAAGCTTTCAGAAATCAGCTGGGCCTACCAGCACATCACTACTTAGGTGCGCTTTCAAACTTAACTAAATTTTTTATTTACATTTTTTTTGTTTTTTTATATAATAATAAATACATAAATGGCCAAAACTTCGGTTTTTCAATATTTCTCATTTAATGCAGACAATTTCAAGAATTTTATGTTTTCTTCAACCGTTCCCTCCCCACACTTGAATCGGACATCGTCCCGAATGTATGAGAAAACAATATAAAGCAAAGGGCGAAGGGAACAGAAAACTCCCCTGATTGAAGATATGCAGCTCTAGACTGATATGGTGCCAGAACTGCCTGCTAATAAACCGTGGGGGCTCCACAAATCTCTGAAATGCAGAAACAACAAATCTCGACCACAGGTGCCAGAAATGTGTCCTGATGATGCTCCAATGCTAAAAAAAATGGAAACAGCTCTCGACAAATGCCAGAACTGCCTCAGCAAATCACTATCACAAATACAGAATAAAGCATCAATCATAGCATAGCAAAATATATATCAATAAATGCATCCAACATGTACACCCAACCCTTATACACAAAAGCCCGAGTTTGTAAATAAAGTTAAGTACATGATAAGCAAAGAAAATACAACTCGGTGAGGGAAGGGTACAACCAAATGATCATGAAGGTGGGCCTGGTGGCAGTGGCAAGCGGACTCCGGGAATCCCGGCAGCAATCGTAAGCAGAGCCTGGGTCATCCATAGGAAAGTCTGCCTCAGATCAGCAACCTCAATCTGGAAAGTCTGCCGTAAATTTGCAACATCAGCCTGTAAAGTCTGCCGTAAATCTGCAACATCAGCCTGTAAAGTCCCAATGGCCTGGCTCTGCTGCTGAACGAGCTGTAGAAGTTGTGTCTGGGTGGTGGGGGCTCGAGGGCGCGGCCCCGGCTCCACTGCTCCCTGTGGTGGTCTGGCAGCGACAGCCGCCTGCATGCGGCTCCTGATGGCTCGAACACGAATGCCCTGCCCTGGTAATCTGATGCGAGTAACAGATTGGGGCGCGGGCTGTACGGGGATCTGTGGCCGCGCATCATCAGCAGCACCCTCTGGGGCCTCAGGCGGAATCTGAATCTCACTAACGGCTATCAAACGAATACCTCCATCTGGGGTAGGCTCAACAATGCTCATGCCGGCGATGTGTCCGACATCTAAAACGGATGACCGGGCCTCTACGACCTCGGTAAGCGCCTGCCTCGCAAGAATCTGACCTGGCAGGCGAGCATCGGGGAGCAGCCCATAACTCTCAGCAAGGCGTGTGACATATACTGCCCCACCGATACCTCCACTCGCACTAACGAAAGCCTGGCGCTGGAGAAATGATGCAAGCGCATGCGCGAGATGGTAGTCGACACCCCGGATAAGTGAATATAGGAATCGGGCATCGATCATCGTCACCTTCTCGGCGCTGACCTTCCGAGCGGCTACAGTGAGAGAGATCACTCGGTGAAGGTAACGGTGGAAAGGGTCATAGAACGAGGACGCTTTCGTCCCAGACGCTAGGGTGCCACAACCAACGGTCGGCCACCACTGTGTGAGAAGTGGCGAATCAAAATCAGTGGCCGCCTCGGTAAAAACTGCCTGCGAAATCTCATCCCGAACATAAATACCCGCCCGAATGCCAAAATCTGCTAAAGAAAGCCTCCTCAACTGACCTCCGAGCCTGAATGTAATCGCCCCCTCAGAATGATAGTCGTCGAGCAAACCCGGATAATAAACTGTGGAGAAAAACTCTAAGGAAAGCTCGCGATAAACAGGGCGGTCAATGTCCAAGAGATATAGTGTAGCCAGTCTATGTGTAACCCCATAACGCTGCAACGCCTTCTCCATCTGCGTGTTGCAAAAGTGGGTGCCACGATCGCTAATGAGTGCCTTCGGCACTCCAAACCTCGCGAACAGTTTCCTCAAAAACCTCACGACAACTCTCGCATCATTAGTGGGGAGGGCTTGTGCCTCGACCCACTTCGAAACATAATCAACCGCAACGAGAATGTACTTGTTCCCGCGAGATGGCGGAAACGGACCCATAAAGTCGATACCCCAGATATCGAAAATCTCACAAACCTGAATACTCGTCTGGGGCATCTCGTCTCTCTTTCCTAAATTGCCTGCGCGCTGACAATTGTCACATTTGCTAATCAACTCAAACGCATCTCTGAAAATGGTCGGCCAGTAGAATCCCGACTCAAACACCTTCTTTGCGGTGTAAAGCGCTACGTAATGTCCTCCGGTCGGACCCTCGTGAAAATGTCTCAAAATCTGGCGTGCCTCACGTCCATGCACGCATCTCCGGATCACAGAATCAGCTCCAACTCTATACAGATGCGGATCCTCCCAAATATAGTATTTCACATCCGACAAGAGCTTCTTCTTCTGCTGAAATGAAAGTGCTTTCCGCAAAGCACCAGTCGACAAATAGTTCGCCAAGTCGGCGAACCACGGCTCCTCCGGATCATCTCTCGCCTCCACAAAATCAAGCAACTCATGGGGAAATAGTCATTTATGGGAATCCCCTTGAGCTGATCATCATCAGAACCCTCTAAACGCGAGAGGTGATCGGCCGCCACATTCTCGGCTCCTTTCTTCTCATGGATCTCAATATCAAATTCCTGCAACAGCAGGATCCATCGAATGAGTCTTGGCTTAGCATCCTGTTTGCTGAACAGATACTTAATAGCCAAATGATCCGTAT
>JBCNJP010013769.1:0-11907 GCA_039602395.1 Deinandra increscens subsp. villosa
TTACAATTAGATTACATTCATGTATTTACGTGTGCTTTTCTGAAATTAACTTCATTATTTCATAAGCCTTCATCACAGGTGATAAATAAATGATTACTTCTTGACTTGTGAATGTATGGAAACGACTTCATTATTTCATTAACTATTGGGGGTTTCTAAAATTTGAAAGAATGAATCATAATTTCATTAGATTTCACGGGTTTAATTGGTCAATTGAAATTATCAAATACAAAACATGTCCAAGCATCAGATTTCGCGGGTGCACAACTTCATGAACCGCTAACCCGACCCATGAAAACCGAACCGACCCGGACCGGTTTCACAATTCGCGGTTCCGGTTCCGCGCTTCCGATTTTAAGAGGTTGACGGTTTCGCGGGTTCGCGGGTCCGGTCCGGTTCCGGTCCGGGTCGACCCGATACTCAGCCCTAGTGTTGAACATCCATCTTAGAGGAAACCATCACCCAAAGACCCACTATGGTAAACCTCGGCACATACCTCTATAATATTTTTTATTTTTTGTGCTAAGTGGGATCTGAACTCTTGACCTCCACATTAAAAGTTAAAGGGGTACCCATTCCATCAAATGGTGGGTGATATACTTAAGTTCATCTAAGGGTAAAGGCAATGGTTTCCCCATTTCCCCAATCCCCCACTTCATTTTTGGTGCCACCTCATCATTCCCTACCCCTTCCCATTTTTCCCCATTTTGTGGGTAATGGTTTCCCCATTTCCCCATTTCCCCAATCACTCATCTTTCTTCCTCTCCGGCGAATTATTTAAAATAAAAAACCAAATAAAAACCAAATAAAAACCAAAAATAAAAACCAAATATAACAAATTATTTAAAATAAAAACCAAAAATAAAAACCAAATAAAAAAAAAATTCACCGCTCATCTTTCTTCCTCTCCGGCGAGATCCACGTCGCCGCCGCTCCTCCGTCGCCAACGACCGGTGGCATCCGGCCGCCGCTCCTCCGTCGCCATTTCCGTGCACCACCGCCGTCACCGGTGACATCCGCCGCCGCTCCTCCGTCGCCAACGCCCATATCCCGATCCCTTCTCCTTCGGCGTCGGTACCCCAAAGCTCCTTCCCGATCGGTGACCCCGATACCACCGCAGTGGTGTTCCCGATTGTACCGAGGCCACCGAACACCCCGATTTGCCCTCTCCCGAAACCATTACTATTACCCTAACAAAAAGGTTTCTTTATTTCTTTGTGTATTGTTTTAAAAATGTTTTTAGATCATTTTAGAAATTTAATATGAAATATTTTAGAACTTTCATAAAATGCATTTCAACAAATGTTTATTTAATTAAAGAAATTGTTCAAAAAAAAACCTATAACCTTAACATTTTATGAAGAGTTGACAAAAACAGTTTTATGAAAAATAAAAAATAAACCTTAAAAAGATAATACCGTGTACAACAAAAAAATATCACTTTATTGCTCCTCATGCTATATTTTTACGTATGACTAGTAATACATAAAGTGACTAGCTTTTTGTTTTTGTTTTCATGTTGCAGGCTTTATGGGATGTGGGTTAAGAACCCATGATTCTCCAAAAAAACAAAAAAGACTTTATAATCGGTAGAAGGATGGGTACCCACTTTATAATTGGCTAATAATTGGAGGTACCCAAGACATTGTAATGGGAAGGGCTTGGGTTTAAGGCCCACTTGTAACAAAAAAATAAAAAACTGGAACTTATGTTGGGCCAAGAAGGTTTTCTCATCTAAAGGTTGAGTTTCCTCCTGATGGGGATTGGAGATGATCGGGTCTGTAACATCCCCGTCAGTGATCCAAATTTCCCGTTCAAAATTTTTTTTTAGAGAAAAGATTAAAAATCCATTCATGTTCTTTTTAACATATATAAGTTATAACTTATAACTTTGTGTTTTTCTTAAATGAATATTTCATTTTATATTTCAGTATCATTTATCAAGCTGAGTAAGAAAACACATGGGTATATCGTTTAATTAAAATTATTAACTCAAAGACGGTTATTAAAATTTTTGGATGGAGGTTTTGTTATTAAACAAGTGTTAACATTTCACGTTATTGGTTTTTTAGAGTTAACTACTTAAAGTATTTTTTTCAAGGGGTAAATATCACCACATTTATCACAACCTTTTTGTTGGAGAGCTTTTTAACGGCCGTATGAAGTCTACTATTGAAATCGTTGAAGACATTAAGCTTTGGGCTTTCACGTGGGTTAAGTTTAGGGCTAAATTAACGACTATTCAATGGTCGGATTGGTGTACTTTCTCCTTCTCTTTGTAATCCTTTTGTTTCTCTAGCTTCTTGCTAGTGGTCTTAATTTATCTCTTGCCTTTCAAAAAAAAAAAATTTACCACTATGGACACTATTTTAAATATTTAACTCTTTTCTATCTAAGGCTTGAAATGCCAACAAAAAAAAATAATAATAATAATAAAATATTATACATATATTAATTTTGTTTAAGAGCCTCAACAACCACGTACATATTGACTATCGACTCCGTGAAACTTTATGATCACTACAGCGGAGCTCATTTATGGGGAGTTCATTTATGGTACCTTGTACCTTGCTGAATCCTTTAATCTTTGAGATTTCTCAGGGACACTCCATCACTTTTTTTTTATTTTTTTTTATTTTTTTTTTATTACAACGCTTTGGATCATTTGGGAAGTCCTAGATATGAGAAGCATTTCAACAATCGGTCGAAAAGTTCGGAAGAAATCATCGGAGATATCAAGTTTTGATCTTTCACTTGGATCAAGTCTAGGGGAAAAGTATCGGCTCTAAATTGGTTGGATTGGTGTAATTTCAATTTTAATTTTAATCTTTTCTAGCTTCTTGCTAGCGTTTTATTTTAATCTCTGCCGTTCAAAAAAAAAACTCCATCACTTTTTTTAATACTCATGCCCTAATTTTGAAGGAGAGTTTTTTTTTACCAAAATGGTGTTCATAAATATTTTATTTATCAAGATGGTGTTGGTAATAAAAGTATTTATCAAAATAGTATTTTCTATACTTTTGCATCTTCTCACTCCAATTCTAATTGGATAAAATAAATTTATATCAACATAATTATATAAAACTGTTAAAGAAATATTTTCAGAAAAAAATAAAAAAAAGCAGCCTCTCGTTGTGGTCTCTCTTTCACATATGATGGTGGTGTAAGATAATAATACTGATAATAATACTACTTGGCTAGTTGGCTTCATTTCATATTTACATACACATTTTTTTTCTTATGTATGCTTGAGAAGATCTTAAACATCTTTTAATTTTGAAACGAGAATAAATCAGATTCCTTCCGTTTTCTAGATTTATTGCTTAGTCAAATAATGTAAACCTTACTATAACTTCGAGTTAAAGATTTAGTGTTCTTATATAAAAAAAACACGTGGTTAGTTTGCATGATTTAATTGTGTGATATATCTAGGTGTATAATTAAGGTATGTATTGTGTGAGTTTGAGATGTGAAATCTCTTACATAGAGACTGACCGTACTTAAATCAAAACTTACAAGGCAGGGGCAATACTAGTTACGCACATGATATATTACGTGTATAGCCATATTGTATTGTGAGGAATTGATTTAATAAGAAAAACAAAAAAAAAAAAAATAATAATTCTGATTTGTAACTCGTCGGGACACATGACGACTGGCTATGCAACTCGTTGTGACACGTAACGATACTGTTGACAATCTCGCTTGACCACCTCGCCACGCCACGCGACGCACGGGCTATGGCCTGGCCTGGCGCGACATGCGAGGAGAATCAGGTAGCAGTCGCGTTTTTTTTTAAATTTTGTTAAACTTTGGCTAATTTAATCACGGTTTTACCGTATTTATTTCCTATTTTTACTCATTTAACCCTCTAATGTGATTTATGATCCATTATCCTATTTCACATCAACTAAATTCTAATTTACTTTCAATTTTATTCCTTTCGAAATTATCTTACATTTGAAATCATCTCCAAAAAAATTCAAACCCTACGTTATCCCTCCACTATAAATAGAACTTTACCCTCCTCCTTGGACCTCCGCTCGTCAATTATCCTCTGCCAATTTCTGCCACAATTTCAAAGTTGGAGCTCTCATTCACGAATGGCATGCTATTTAATGGTACTTTTTAACACCGTTGAGCCCAGGGATTCAAATAGCTAAGAACTACAAAGGTCAGAGTGCGAACTGAAATTTTTTAAACTTTTAGACTCAAGTAGCGAAAATCACCAAACCACAGGAACGCAAACCATAATTAACTCGTTTAGATATATATTAATTTATATTATTTTGATACGAAAACTAATGTACCAATGAAAGTTAGAGGTCTGCATTATTTTAAGAGGCTAACCTGCAGCTATATATGTACTATGATGATAGAGAGATGGTTTTCGTTTTGAGTTAGATTACAAAGTAACTTTCAATTCAACCCTAATTGAGAGGCCTGCACGCCCTCACGTGAAAGATATATGGAATCTTGCAAATTAAAGAGGCCAAGTAAAGAGGCCAAGCTACCCCTTATAGAGTTTGTAAGTTAAAGATTTAGTAATTTGTTATAAAAACACCTTAGGAGTTTGTATGATTTAAGTTTGTGATGTACTATCTAAAATTAGATGTTACATTTCACAACATTACTCATTAAGTCATTATTATGTCTAAAACTTAAACTCTAAACTGTTAATCATAAACACTAAAAATAAAATTATTGCAATGCAAATTAGGTATAAAAAAATAATAATAAATAAATAAAAAAGAAACAAGAGAAACGAATTCGACAAAATCTATTCCTTCATGGTGGGGGCAAACCTGTAAAAAAAAGTTCATCAAATATAAAAATAAACCTATATAAAACAAGATCAATTTTTTAAGAACAAGCACATCAAATTTGTCAAGAAATGTCTTGATATCATATATAGCAACTTTATTCCAATATTTCATGCATATATATATATCATATATAGCAACTTTATTCCAATATTTCATGCATGCATAGGTGTATTTAACCAAAAGAAATGGCTTAACTCCCGATGTCTACCATTTTAGTGAGAAAATTTGTCAAGTTTTCTCCCAAACATATAATTTATGTATTTATCGGTTTTTATCTTCTTTAATACAAAAATTTATATTTTAAGCCCGGATCACATGATAGCAAGTTACATATAATTAATGTTTTTTTAACAAGTAACACACTCATGACTCATGTACACTACTTTTAAAGTTACTCTTACTTTCAGGTTTTAAACATAGTTCTCACCAAAAATAATATTACTTCTTACTACTAGAATATAACCAAAAATGTTTGGTTTGATGGCATGAAGTTCCATAATGTATCCATGCAGCTTCAAAACCAAGTGTGAGAAAAATACTTTTCCTAGCGGTTTTTGATGATCTGTCACATGTGACAAATAAATAAAATGGAGGTCCATGGGGTTTTCTCACCTATGAGAAAGTTTTCTCCTGAGGGAGTACAAGAATGATCGGTGGGATTGGTAACACCCTCTAAATTTGCCATTAAAAAAAAGTTTGATGTGCTCATGTTAAGAATCAGGAATTCAATAAGTAAACTCGGTCTCATAGATGTCACATTCATTATATTAGCTTTCTTTTAACACCTAGATTACCACATTTTGACATGCTTTAGTTCTTTCTTTTTCAATCATTTTTTATGTAAATTACTATATTTTTATATACCCATTTTAGTTTTTTATTAAGAGTAAAAGTTTATAGAGTTACTGTTTTACTTTTAATTACTCAAATATCATCAATTATATATATATATATATATATATATATATATATATAGGGTATGGAACTATTAATAACCCTTGCTTGGAGGAATAACCAAATAACCCATTTGAACCACCAAAATTATGACAAGTGTCCATCTCCCTCCTTTTCCAGAAAGGGTATTTTAGTCATTTAACTCAACCAATAAAGTACCCCCTCCATTTTAAAACGGCTATAACTTTTTTATCCGATGTCGGTTTTTTATAAAAAAAATACCGTTGGACTCGTCGCATTTTTATCTTTAATTCAGATGTGGTCCCGACATTTTTTGACACTTTTTTTCAAACGTCCGTATTGACATGTAATGTTACAAAAAGTAGCACTGATGCATTTTTTGGGTAGCGCCGGTGCTTTTCTTCTGTAGCATTGATGTTAATACGGACGTTTGAAAAAAAAACCTTCGAAAAAAGTCGGGACCACATCCGAATTAAAGATAAAAAAGCGACAAGTCCAATGGTATAATTTTTATAAAAAAACGACTTCAGATAAAAAAGTTATAAGCGTTTTAAAAATGAGGGGGGTGCTTTTTTCTTTTGGGTAAAATACCCTTATACCCTTTCTGTTAAAAAAAAAGAAAAAAAATGAATGCCACATGTCACTAATCCATAGCACCTGTTTTTTCATCAAGCCACTAGGATGTGGTTATTTGGTTATTGCTCCAAGGAAGCGGTTATTAATTGTTTCTCATTCCTATATATATATATATATATATATATATATATATATATATGTATATATACACACTATTTTATTCCAAATCACATAAATTACAAGCACACTTATTTATTTCTTTCGTTCTACTTGTTCTTTTTTATATTTTAGTTTCTTTTTTTATTTATGTTTTGTTTTGTTTTTTTCACTAGCTTGAACAAACATCAAATAAAATAAACTTTAAAGTTAATTCATTACGATACCAAAATAAAAACACAAAAGTTTCAACAAAAAAATAAGAGTCAAAATCTTTGAAATGTAAAAAAAACAAGTATCGAAGTTTTACTCGACTTTTTCTTACTAGTTATTTTCACGAGCTTTGTATTTTTTTTCCCGTGCCTTTTTACTTGTGGATGGTTGATCTTGAGATACCGGATGCCAAATTTTTGCATGTCTTTTCATGATATCCATACTCACAACACTGTTGACATTTATAATTTTTTTTACTCATCATTTGGTTTAACTTTATTCTTTGTTGGTCTTTCAAGTGGCCGCTTGATAGTAGGGGAAATTAATATACAATAAAACATGAACAAAAAAAATTGAGGAAAAAACTAAAATATGGTGGAAAAAGCCTACTAAAAGAACAAAAGAAAAATGGGTATGCTTGTAGTTTATATGATTTGGAATAAAAGACTATATATACAACTTATAAGATTTGATTATTAAGGGCATAATAGTTATTATATAATATATTTTAAATAAAAAACTAAAATAGGTATTAACTAAATATAAAAATACATCTTTTAAATAGTTAGGTTTTATCATTTTCATTTTTTGACACCAAGTTATTTTCACACTTTCATACTAGCCCCTGGTCACAGAAGTTTTAACGCCGTTAGCTTCATATCACCACAAAATCAGGGATTGATATCGCAGAAAATCAGGGAACTATGAACTTTTTGGGTTATCACGTCACCTGCTCTCCCATCTCTCTTGAGTTCATCTGTCACGTTCTCTCGCTTCTCTCTCTATTTCAAGATCTAAATCTCAGATTCCTCTCACTTCCATCCTCAAGATCTAAATCTTAGATTCATCTCACTTCCGTCCTCAAGATCTAATCGATTTACCCAAAACGATTTCTTGCTGTATTGGGCTCCGGTGTTCTTCGAACTAGGTCAAAACGATCATCCTGAATCCGAGAGTTTGGTTCATCGCTTTGAGGTTCGTTCTCTATGTTTGTGAGGTTGATTTATGTGGCCTCACGAGTAGTAGGATACCGAATTGTGTTTTTTTTTTGCTTTTCAGTTTAGAATTCGTTGTTGCTGCCATGTGTTCTTGCCTCTTTTTTTTCTCCTGTATTTTCAATTACTCGATATATTTATTAATTTTGGATGATGAATCTGTTATTGTTCTGATCCGGAAGAGCATGGGGATCGAAGGTTGGAATTGTGAATTTTCCCCTCTTTAACTGTACAACTTCGTTAGGCTCATCAATTAGGGTTCCTTTTGTGTTATTACTTAACTTTTGTTGATTATTTTTAGGTTTTAAAAGGCGATGCTTTACCTAATTTGATGCTTAATCTTGGAGTTTATTTGAAGTTTCAAACCTTCAACAACTCCAACTATTCAAGGATTCATGTATTTTACTTGCTTTTATTGTTATTAAATCTCAAATGATTGATGATTTATGTAAATTTTATGCACAATAGTTGTGTTGTTATTTTATGATTTTCTTTTTGTTCAGCTTGGATCACAAGAACAGAGCTGCTTCTGATGCTGCTTAGTTGTTGACAGTTCCTAATAAGGTGATTGATTATCTGAATATATCGAATTTGATTTTAAAATTTGTTTATATTTGGTCAAAATCATTTGCTTATGGTCTTATGTTAGTAGATCCACAACATTAATGCCTTTTTTAAATGGTTGTGTTCACTGAATAATAAGTGTCCTAGGTGGTTTGATTATGTGTTTATAATAAGTGTCCTAGGTGTATTGTGTCGGCAGATAATTTGGTCATATTCTTAACTTATTACAAGCAGGTATATGTACAAGAGTCGCATGACCCTTTTTTCTCATTTAGATTTGTAAAATCCCGCTATTTGATGAGGTTGTCAAATGAGCTAATTTTAATGTGCCATGTTAATGTGTGCTTCATATTACTAATAAGATGGAGGTCATTCCAAATCCAAAGGTATGTGCTTCATCTACTAATGAGCTGTGTATTCATTGACATTTTACACCATTGGTGCTTTTTTAGTAACGAGCATTTGTCAGGTTTACATGAAGTGAATGGAGTCAATGTTCTCCAACTAGAAACAACCGTCGGTGCTGCAATTAAGGTGCATATTTTGCTGCTACATATTCCTATTTAATACCAATTAGGATCTATTATTACCTATTCCTCAATAAATAAGTTCATATGGAATCAAATTTATACAAGTGGTAAAGGTGGATCAGTCCTATGAAACTTGCTAATGTAGAACGGTCCCAAATGGGTCACCACCAGTTGCCATAAAAGAATATAATGGGTTGACCCATTTTGAATTTTGATAATTATTCTCTAAAAGACCCATTATCATAATAACAAGCCATTGTACAGTGACTTATCTTTAATTGTATCAGCAGCCTACAGTGACTTATCTTTAACGTAAGTCCATAACTAATGAGCTGTGTATCATTAGTTTTTTCTTCTATCTTTTGATGTTATAGATTTACATGTTCTATTTTTTTTGGTAACTCGCTGTTATGGACTTACGTTATACCTTTTATTATGTTGGTAATATCGGCTATTATGTCTTCAGCCCCCAGTCAGAGGCATTGGGAACGTCGGATATTTTCATACTTTCATGCGTATAGATTTACTTTATCCTGATTTCTAATTTATTGGGCCTGTAGGTTCTTAATTTTGGTTGACATGTGTATAGATTTACTTTATCCGTTAATTATTTGTGGTGATGAAATGCTATATATGGAGTTATTTCTCATATGTAATCTCTTCTTTAAAACTGTTTTGTTATTGTTTCAGCTTTACATAATGGACAGCAAGGGCCCTGCTGATCTGATTTGTTTTTTATATGAGGTAATACCGGCTAAGTGATTTGGCAAGCTGACTTATTATCAGCTGATTGAGGTTTGCAAAGCATTAATTTTTTTTTGTGTGTGTGTATGTATGCAGTACTTGGATGAAAACAAGTCTCTGATCTTAAAGACTGTTGAGAACCAAACTCAGTAAAAATGGCTGAATGTGCAGAGTGAGTATTCATTAAGAGCAAAACTTATTTTGATTATTTATGGTTCATTTTTTTTTTGTGTTTGACTCAATCGATTTTGAAAAATTTGTTGATTGTAGGTTTGCTTTGTTTTTGCAGGCGTCTATGGATCGTCTTCTATGACAAGGTATGTGTTAATTTTAGACTTTGCTCTCTTCTTAATTTGGGGGTTTTCTTTTCTAGGGTTTCTGATTAACAAAATGATCCGGTAAGATGATTTTACCATCTTTGTAAACCTTAACCGAGAGCTTCAGAGTTGTTGATTTCGCATTCTAACTATCATATTTTTGGAGACCCATTACATGATATTTAGTTTGGAGAGCCATTATATGAACTTTTTAAATATCTAATATTTGTATATTTGACATAGCTTAATTATTCACAGGTTTAACGCTCTTCTTTTGTGTATCTGTGACGCTCCACAATCACGATCGTCTACATTCCTCTGGACGTGGCATAATCAGGTTTGTATTTGATTGTTATCTTTTGCATACATTAAGTTGTCCATTCTCTTGCATGTTATGTTTTTGTGATTTAATTTGGAAATGGGATTCAGTCCCCAAATTATTATGCTTTTGGTTTCCTTTTGTTATTTTTTTTGTCTTATTTTATCGTAAATTGGCTGTTCTCATTCTCCATTTGATTTTGATTTTGCTTAGCTGCGTTGTTATGAGGTTCCAAGGTTTATAATGATATAAGGGAACTGAATGTACTTGATAGGTTGTATTTAGACTTGAATGTGTCAAAGTTAAAGTTAAACTCATTTGCTATGGTCTTTTCAAGTCTTTGAGTGTCTGGTGGAGTGTTTGTAACAGAAGGTCTAAACTAATAGAAGGTATATAACAGAAAGAGGTGAATATTTTTAATGGGTTTTTTCCCATGTTTTTTATTAGAAGGTGTCTATGTTGTTCCTAAACAACCTTCAATGATTTCCTACTATTTTTGTTAACTGTAAATGTTATTGTGCTTGAAATCAAAATGTCACTGTAAATATTTATAGTTCTATGCTGCTCTGCCCAGGTTATACTATTAAATGAAGCGCCTCATTTTTTTTGCTTTGCTTTCTCAATGCATTATCACAACTCCAGCACCATTATGTAACCATTTGAGGAAGAGTCTTTGTACAAGTTTTGTAAACGAGATGTGCATGGATTTTGAAATGTTTCATTAAGTTGTTCTTAGGACCATTTTCGGATGTTTAAAGTTAGTTTTTTGCTCATTGCTCAATCTCATTTATTGATTTTGTATTTGGTTAACAATCCAAATTTGTATGATCATGTACAGACCCAGGAGACAATGCCCTCAACCAAAAGACTGCTACGAAGTAGGCTTACGAGAAACAGCCAGCCACGGGAAAGGGAAAAGCCTTCACATTTTGGGTATGTAAATGACCTGCAGGTACATATTGACTTACAAGCATGGTTAATTTTGTAAGACCTGGTAAAAGAAAGTTGATGCCAATCTTTTAAAACGCCACAGTAACAAGGGGTTTGGTTTTGAGGCATATGTTTTGCTAAATACCTCATGTTATATGGTTAAAACCAACTTTTAGTCATGTAATATTAGATTGTATGTAAATGAATAGCTTGCTCCTTTCCATGTAAAACAGAATTGTGGCTGCTCCTTTTGTAAAATTATGCTATTTTGGGTTGCAATGCTTAGGTTATGTTACTAAATATGAAGGGTTTGATAGGATCAAGTTATGATTTCTTGGCTCCGTAAATATCTATCGACACGTTGTGCAAAAATGGTGAGGCCGCCGCAACGCGCGGCGGGTCACCCACTAGTATACATAATTTTTAAACTTTTCAGTTGATATATACAATTAAATTTATAAGTTGGATATATATATATGCAATTTCTAAATTTTATAAGGGTATATATGCAATTGCCACTTTTTTATTTTATAATCATTGTTATTAAACAAGTTTTCTAACATTGCAAATGCCAAAAACAAAAATTATACACAATACATTTAGTGTTAACTAATTTAACCCCTACTACTATTGATCTTTTAGTGTTAACTACTAATTTAACTCATTCATTTCTGGGGCTTAAATTGTCCAAAAAGAAAATTACACTAACATTATATTTTAAATAAACATTTAAAATAAGGAACTTAATCGTTGAATTAAAAGGATTTAGAACACATAAAACTCAAAAGATATGTACTTTGGCTTTTATTTTTTTAAGACTAA
>JBCNJP010013770.1:0-11906 GCA_039602395.1 Deinandra increscens subsp. villosa
GCAGGCTAAGCAGTTTAGTAAATCAATTCAAACCCTAACTCTAGTGGTCATATGCATACAATCATGTCAACAATGGAATTGAATAGAAACACACATCAATCAAGTTGTCAAAAACCAAACGAAATCGTAAATATTAATTGTTCATTCCAACGGTCTAGGCGGTGATAAACGCCTAGCCTACAATCATGTTCATAGCATAAAAACAAATAAAGTTTGAATCTTTAACAGTGAACATAACTGAAACTAAGAATTCAAAACAAGAAACGAGAAGAACCGAATGAATTAATGATGATTTGATGATCGATTGTTGATTCCTTGATGGTTCTCCTTGTTCCCAGCTCTCTCCTGTCTCCAAAAATCGCCTTGGTTCGGTCCTCTGCCGTCTGGAAGTCGTCCTCCGCGAATTGAAACCCTTAAAATCGTTTTTATATCAAACCGGCTAAGTTTCCGGATTTTCGGGCAGCAAGCGTATCGCTTGCTGCCTTTCTTTCTCCATGCGATACGCCTGAAGCGCATTACTCGACAAAATACTCGGGTTTGACTTTTAAACCGCCTTTGACTTTTCCAGGCACAAGCGTATCGCTTGCTTCTCCTCTTTCTCCAGGCGATACGCCTGGAGACTCCTTTTCAGCACTTCTTCTTCAAAACTTATCATTCTCATTCTTGACCTCAGGATTCTTCCAAACACCTGTAAAACTTGTGAAACCTTAAATACCGACTCACAGACACAACTTAACTAAAAACAGATAAAACTGATAAAAACCGACTCAATTAGACTCAAATACATAACAAAAGACTTAAGAACTTAAGAAAACAGGATGTGTTTGCAACACATCACTAACTATCCTGAATAAGGTAGTACAAAAGGGCTATTTTCAGTAAGTGTAGTGAAGTATGTGACTGGACACGTGTAGTCAAGAGGATTTGTTCCTTCAGCTTAAAATTTGAAGCAGATACCACTGGGCCCCTCATTGGACTAATTAAGATGTTTGCATGGCCGTGCCCAAATGAAATCTAGAGATGTCTCGATTTGCAATTTGGTAATCTTAAGTTAGTTGAGAGAATGAGAAACAGAATCGTTAAAGTATGGAATGACTTTGATCCATATCCATATTTAACACGGTATCGGTAACAAAGGGATAGTAAATGACTGTACCATTTAAATACACTTTGAGAAACTGTACTTAAATATTTTTGGGAGCATTGGCGTGTTGCTAGACGCTAACCAATGTTATTACCTTTACTATTACAAGCTCAAGTGGGAGCTGTAGGGATATGATCATGTAATAGTAAGCGTATGTCCGGAAATTATTTAAGCCTACGGGGTCACACGTCTCGACACTAATGTATTTGTATTAATTAATTAGTTAATTAATATTGATCACGAATAATTAACGAGGATTCGTTAAAACTAACGGTTAATTGTTAACGGGTGTTAGTTGTAAATTAAAGAGAGTTGTAATTGGATTACAATTAGGAAAGGCTTTGGGATAGGGCTTTAGGGCCGATTTCGGTTAGGGGTCCCCATCCCAATCCCTATCTTGTTTTTCAAGTTTCCTAAACCTATAAATAAACCTTATGGGTTTAGGGTTTAATGGTTGCACATACTTGGAAAGGAAAAAACCCTAAATCTCTCTCTCCTTCTCTCTCGTTTACGGCAAAGGAAAACGAACCCTAGGGGTTCGGTTTTTCTTGTGGTTCGACCAAGCCATCATCAACAAGAGGTGTTCGTGATCAAGTACTAGCATACGTACATCAGTGTGTCGTGTGTGCGAACGTAGAGGGATTTGCTTTAAATCCTAAAGATTCTTCTCTTGCCGAGCTAAAAAGGTACACGTTCTTTATCCGGTTAGTTAGATTAATTCATAGGATTTATTCCGCTGCGTACTCGTGTTTAATTGATAATTGTTATATAACCCAACAACCCCATGCCACTGACTTAGTACGACCCATGCCACTGACACCTGAAGAATATCTCTCTCTTCTCTGACCAGCACGACCCGTGCCACTGGCACAACCCCCTGCCGAACTTTTGAAGGCCTATAAAAGCCAGCCATTTCCTCATTCCGACTGGCTCATTTTCTTCCAAACTTCTTTAGATTAGATTTTCTTTTATTCTCGATCCACTTAGCATTTTCGTGTTTTTTGTATGTCAAAGTTTGTAAGAACATTAACCAAATAAGTAAGATGCATATGTCAAAGTTGGTAAGAACATTAACCATATAAGTAAGATGCAAGCTTTTGTCTATGAAATCTTCTTTTACTTACTGAAAAATCTTAAAGTTATGATTAGCTAAATTATTACACTTGTTTGGAAGAAAACGAGCCTCGGTAAGTTTTTAAGTTGTCTTTATGAACTCGTCTCGAGGTGTGTATGATGACTTTATGAAAACTCTTTTTATTGAAAGTTTATTATTAACCATTTTGAAAAAAACGTGCTCTAAGTAGCACATGCCATTTGAGGATTCGAAATCTCATCAACCGGACTTGTGACACCCGGTTGGGGGACGATGCATGATCCTTCCGGTGACTCACGTCCCATGCTACATGATACGTTTGGGGTTCTCATGTCTATGTAAGCAAACCCGGCTGACCACGTTTGTGCGGTCTGAAAGTATTTGGTTGGGAAAAAGGGTTGGTATATTTTGTCACCTCACAAAAGCCGAAAGGTACGTGCTGGTGGACTTGGCTCTGATTACGACTTACGCGCATGCGCGATAGCGGTGTGTAGAAGAGACGGGTCTTAGTCCCTTAAAAAGATTATTTTTATAATATAATAATCCGGCACGCATGGTTGTTCCCCTACTTGTTCATGACGGTGTGTCGAGTGTAACGGTTGCCCGACCAAGAAGCCCTACAACTAAATTGCATCATACCACTACATTTTTATTTTGGCAACAAAGTTCTCTGGGGTTCGTACCTTACATGGACAATCACTCGGGGGAGTAGTGATACTAGAGTTAAGGCTAAGAAACGGTCTAGTTGCCTGCCAATAAACAATCTCAAGACAAGGCTATAAATAAACAATTTGTTAACTTCATCATTGGTAAAGTCCTTTCAAGCAATATTAACTGCGACTGCTTAAGCTCGAAAACCCATTTTATATTCATCTTTTCTTTTATTTTATTTTGATAACTAAATGATAGGGTTAGTTAGACGTTAGCAAAGGTGAATTATCAAGAGTCCTCATTTTCCATTGTGTCCTTGAACGATCCCGACTCAACTTATCACTACTATACTAGCTCCACGACGGGTGCACTTGCCTGTGAATGTGATGAAATAATATGCGTTTAAGTAAAATCGTGTTTATAAATTTAAAAGCTTAAATGCTAAAAATGTGTCACTGACATGTAATATTTTATATGCACCGCACGCACACCATGCAATAAGAATCACATACATTATACTCAAATCATTGTGTAATGCGATAGATCAAATGTCATATCATAGGTAAATACTAAATAGATCACATTGTCTTGGACAATATCAAAGAGGATTAGCCTCTCATAGTTACAAAACATAAAACAACGGTAGTAATGACAAGACTAAACATATTAATTGCAGACCGAGAGGAAAACATACTTGTTAGTCCCGAAACAACAATCGTTCACGATATTATCTAATCTAAACGTGCGGAATCCGGTTAGATTAGTGATTCAAGAAAGAGAAGAGAAGAAATCGAAGAATACAATGATTAAAACGTTAAAAACCTGATCTTTGCACACAAGATGAACTTGTCGGGTACAAATAAGAAATCGTAAACAATCTTCTCTCTCTAGTTTACGATTACGATCGTAAACCCCTTGTGGCTACACCAAAATCGTAAACCAGCAACCCTTAAATGGTGAACTCTTGGGGTATATATAGTCCCCTATTGGGTTTACTATTGGGCCCCTTGTGGATCATAAACTCAATAGTAAACCCAAGCCTAACCATAGACTAGCCTAAATACAATAACCAAACTAGCCTATGATTCTAATGAAACCTTCTAAGCCCAACCCAATTTATTTAATATTACAAGCCTCATAATCTAGCCTCTACAATCTTCCCCTAGGCTTGTGATATTAAATGTCTTTAATCTTTGAAATTCTTCTTCTTGACTGTCTGGCATAGATGTTGATGAAAATTCTTTTTGCAGAAATCTTCAATGGGTTTCATGACGGGCACTTGGGACTTCCTCTCGATCAGCATCAACGCGAACTTCTTGAAATGAACAAGTTAATGAGATGGAGGATTCTCATTGACTTGCTTCTGTTGAAAGAACTGGTTCTTGCTGAAATCTTCGGTAACTGTCTTGAATATCCAAAAATTAGAGGGTAAAATTTTGAAAACCTCTAACTGTGAAGAACTTGATTGTTGATCTTCAAACTTCATGATCCCTGACTGCTCTCTGCATCATTTTCTTCATCAAAGATCGACTTGAAATCTTCAGCTTCCCCTAAACATGTGAACATCTTCTTTGAAGCTCTTTTGAAGCTTTTGAAAACTTGTAAAGACACCAACAACTTCCCCTGAACAGTTTCTTTTCAGATGGAAGTCTTGTCCGGCTGGTTCTTTAACTTGAGCAGTAGCAACATCAGCAACATCTTTCTCTCATCAACCTGTCTAACACATACCAGAAAAAATATACTCCACCAGACATTTGATGACTGGTCTTTGGGTTAGAAGGTAATTATCATCTGTTCAGTTGATTCAAATTAACATAATTTTAACCAAAAACCCTAATATAGATTACGGGTTTTCTATAAAACTTCCCCTGAACCCAAGACCTCTAAAGACTTTCCCTTAGCTGATAACTTTCCCTCAGCTAAGGACTTCCCCTGAGATAATACATATTATCTTCGAGTTCCCTTCATATACTATGTATTATGGAAGTCTTTTCATTAGATAATAAGTATCATCCTCGAGTTCCCTTCGGATAATACTTATTATCCCCTCTCCTTCCCCTAAAAATTTGGCAAGATCTGTTGGGGGCATACTGACATGCATTAAAACCCATGAAAACACATTTTGACTTCTCAAATTAACCTGGCCAAGACGTAAACACAACCAAAAAGAACTTAAAGTCTCACACACGAAAGATAAAAATAAACAAATACTTGCCAATATCAAACATGAGAAAGTTTACAAGGGATCAAACCGTATGAATCTGACTGAGGAACCCTTTTAAGCTTCAGTTACTCGACTAGTCCAGGTGATTGCCGGTATGTTTGTCCACTTTAAACTTAGACCCGTTTAATCCCAACCAAATGCGTCATGCTTAATAATGTACAAGATTACCATCATGTTTAATTGTCCCCACACCCAAGCGTACATAGCAAAACCTACCCAACCTCAGAGTTTATTGATGATTCACTAACACCCAACTTGAGGAACCATGTAGCATCGTTATGACTACCACTTATTTCATTAATCATCAGTTGGTGATTAGGTCGGCCGCATAAGCACGTAAAGAAGACCAAACTGAATTATAATTTTCATTTTCTTTTCTTTTTCATTTTTTTTCTCATTATGTGGTGTATTTATAACAGCAGAAACATGGCGTGTGAGAGAGTGAATACTAGGTATAATTACCACTCTCAACCCGTTTTTGCTGGGACTCAGTTTTGTAAACTATACAGACTGAGATGGGTAACTAAACATATATATTTTAAGTTCACTGCACTTACATTGGTGGTTATAAGATTAGGTCGAGCCTACCGAGCATATCACCGTGGAGCTTGCTTTTCACTTCCGCTTTACACGTGTCAGTCATCTCCAATCCGGACATATTTCACTTCCCCTTCTCAGAAACAAAACACAAACAAACTATTAAAAATTGAAAAGCACACAATTTTTTAGGGGTCAACTTTTTCTTCATCTTTACATTTCTTCCCCTTGCTTTTTGATTTTTAATGTCACAACTTTTGTGAACATCATCATTATTTTTTTATTTTTTTTATATAATTTTTTTTTATATGTTTTTAATAATAACACACACACACACAGACAAATAAAGACACACACATCAGGCCAAGCTAACCTTCAAAGTATTGATTTGCACATTTTTAGAAAAATGGGTTTTATAGCATGCATACCTCATTGGTTTTTTGTTTTTTTTTAAATTGAACAACCAAGAACCAACTGAAAGTGTTAAGGAATTTGGTTGGACACAAACACCATTTACCGCTTCATCAAACAAAAACCAAGTTAAGAACAGTACCTTTCATGCTGAATTTAACATTTTACCTCTTAAGGAAACATATCCTCCATAAAAAATTGCTTGTCATGACATGAAGATACGTCTCCTAAACTGTGCTTGGAACAATCACTTATCAACAAACAAATTAATAATAAAAATGTTTATGATAATCCTCCTTGACTGTTCCTGCACATAGTGAGAGATTAGTTAGCCAATGGTACCCAGGACATTGTTTTTCTGGGTACACCTGAGGAATCAATAAGAGATACTTCTTGTAAGAACATCCCCTTTGAGAAATTAGGAAGTTGGGATGGAGCTGCCTTGATTTTTGGTTTCCAAGTTCCAGGTGATTTAATATTTGTTTTAATCACTTTTGGAGTTGTGACTTTAGGTATTTCAACCTTCTTCGTTTTAGATTCATCTTTCAAAATAGTTTTTGTTTTAGTCACCTTTGGAGTTGTGACTTTAGGTATTTCAACATTCTTCATTTTAGAATCATTTTTCAAAACAGTTTTAGTTACATTGGGAGGGGTAACTATGGGTTTTTCAGACTTTGGTTGTTTTGAAAACGGTTTCTTCACCTGTTTTTGGAAATTTTGGTAACTTGGAAAGCTGTTGTTTTGATTTAAAGATTTTCTTTCAGCTTTGGCAGCGCCCCAATGTTGATCAGAGGGTTTAACCTTAGGAGTAACAGTCTTCATTGCCTTAGGTTTCTGCACCATCATCGACTTAGACTTCACATACTCCTGAGATGAAACCCTTTGAGCTTTCGGATAATTGGGTTCATAGGGGAGATAAAGACAGTTTCTAGCAATATGACCAGCGATGCCACAATTAAAGCAAGTCTGCTTCTTTAGATAGAAGTTAGACGTGTACCCATTTGTCTTTGGTGGCTGATATGGAGCCGTTTTGCCTTGTGTCTGCTTTTTGCTTTGTCTGCAGCTTCAGATTTGACTTTCTGTTGGTTCCTCGAAGCCTGTGTTGAACCTGTCTTTACTGTCTCCGTGCTTCCTTGATTCTTTGACGTTGAAGCACCATTCTTGCAATTACAACGGCAACTGCATGATCCAACTGAAGAAATGGGAGACACAGCTACTCCCTTGAGTTTTTCATTCTTCACTCCAGCTGTTGGTTTCATACTCGGATGCTTGATGGTGATCTTTGGCCTCTCAACTTCAGCTTTACTTATTACTCCATCAGTTATTCCCTTGAACTTGGAGGAGAAGGATGGCAAGTCATATCCAATATCTAGTTCTTGGTCAAACATTGATCCATATGTCATAAAGATCTTCCCCTCAGGCCGTGTCGTCAAGATCACCTTTTCCCTTTTGACTTCGTCAATTACTTTGAAGTATGGGGTTTCAATTTTAGGTTATGGTTTCAACTCTATCGCAGCATCGTTAGACTTAGGCTGTGTTTGGCGCACTAGCTGAAAAGCTAGCTGCTAGCTGATAAGCTAGCTGCTAGCTGATAAGCTAGCTGCTAGCTGATAAATTATAAGCTAGCTAATAAAAAATAACGTTTGGTAAAAACTAGCTGATAAACTAGCTGAAAAATATAAAATGACATAAAAGTACATGTCATAAATGTAAATAAAGATATTTATTTATAAGTTAGGGAAGGGTAAAACTGGAAATATTATAAAAGCTAGTTGAAACGCTACTCCAACTAGCTTTTCAAAAGCTAGCTTTTAAGCTAGCTTATAAGCTAGCTTTTTGACGTTACCAAACGGGGCTTTTAAAAAAAGCTAGCTTATTAAAAAAAGCTAGCTTATTAAAAAAAGCTCTATTTGGTAACGTCAAAAAGCTAGCTTATAAGCTAGCTTATAAGCTAGCTTATAAGCTAGCTGATAAGCTAGCTTATAAGCTAGCTTATGGCGCGCCAAACACAACCTTAGAGTTATGACACCTGTTATATTTCTGGCACTCAGTATCATTATCTGATATATCCTCTACTCTCCCTTCACCATAAGTCATGTTTGCCTCATTATCAATTTCTTCTTGAGTCAATGGTGTAGTTCCAACCAAGACACTATCAATAGGAGGAGCAGCTTCTTTATAATCAGACTTGGTTCGTTCAACTTGATCCTCACTAACAAGTATTCCTATAATGTCTCTGGGAACTGGTGGAGGAATGATACTGTTTGCAGACAGAGACTTATCGGACTTTTCTGACCCAAACCCAGTTTTATCTTTCCCAACTTGACCAGTTACAACAGCATGTGATAATTCCTTTCCAGCATCTAGCATTCGCTGATTTCTACCCTGGT
This sequence comes from Deinandra increscens subsp. villosa, assembly GCA_039602395.1. Lineage (NCBI taxonomy): Eukaryota > Viridiplantae > Streptophyta > Magnoliopsida > Asterales > Asteraceae > Deinandra > Deinandra increscens. The sequence continues at coordinate 8,451 of JBCNJP010013770.1, forward strand.
TGCAATCATACTTGTCCTGTAGCTCATTATATTTTTGTTGCAGTTCATCCAGTTGCTTATTTAGCTCGCCAATCTCAATCTTAGCCCGATCATATGAGAAAGTCTTCTCGGTGGCTAATCCACGATATTTCTCAATGTCTAATTTTTGAGCTTTCACCTTCTCTTCACTCTTCTCCCATCTACCTTTGAGTGAACTTCTGGCACATTGGACATCATACAATTCGATTTCTAAATTTTTGATAATTTGCTGAAGTCCAAAAATTAATCGCGCACATGTTGGATTCGAACATTCAACACCAGCACTTTCTGTCATGAGGACACGTTTCTCATTTTCTTTCTTTTCTTCGTCCTCATTTCTATAGTAAGCTTTGTGCAAATCGTGCCAGAGTTCTTGAGCATATTTGCAGTTTTCAAATCTTTGGGCTATTTCTGGAGATAGAGCTATTAATATAATTTCACGTGCCCTTTTGTCAATGTTAACTCTTCGTTGGCCATCTTCAGAGAATTCAGCTTGAGTTTTAGGCACTCCTTCTTTAGGCCAATTTTGATGTCTCGGTATGAACGGACCATCAATAATCGATTTCATCATATTTTGATCTTCATTGTTCAAATACTTTACAACCCCGTTCTTCCATTCATCAAATTCGTTTGAATTGATCAACCGCGGAAAAGTGGAGTAAGAACTTTCTTGTATTGAGGATGTTTCCGAACTCATTTTCTTTCTTTAGGTATGCAGCTTCTGAAAATCAGGTGAAATCGGCAAAATCGGCAAAAGTACTATTCAAGGAATAGTGTCAAAAACTTAAAACATGAAAACGGAGGCCTTCGGAGTGGAATTTGGGGGTCCAAACAAGCTCCCTTGTACATTAGTCCGGGGTAATTCTGGGGCTTGTTGTCACGAACGTCGTGTTAAAATTTGAGCTTCTAACTCCAAACGAGTCAAAAGTTATGTCCGTTTCCGTGAAGGTGTGAAATAGTGACTTTTTTGCCGCAAACTAGTTTTCGATCGTAAACCCTGTTTCTGATCGTAAACAGTGATCGTAAACACCCCGAGTTGTAAACCCAATCGTAACTCCTCCGGATCGTAAACTCGGTCGTAAACACCTCCGGATCGTAAACAGAGTCGTAAACACCTCCGGATCATAAACTCGATCGTAAACACCTAAAAAACGGATCTTGAAGTCGTAAACACTTAAAAATCGGATCTTGAAGTCGTAAACACTATGCTGATGGAGAACACTGATCGTAAACACCAAGAGCAGCTCAGAAATTTATCGTAAACACCAAGAACAACCCAGAAATTTCAGAAAACTCGATCGTAAACCTGAAAAACTCAAGAAAACTCGCAAAAACTGTTAGATCTTCTTAAATCAATATCGTGAGAACCGCAAAACACTCATTTCTTGGCTCTGATACCAATTGTTAGTCCCGAAACAACAATCGTTCATGATATTATCTTATCTAAACGTGTGGAATCCGGTTAGATTAGTGATTCAAGAAAGAGAAGAGAAGAAATCGAAGAATACGATGATTAAAACGTTAAAAACCTGATCTTTGCACACAAGATGAACTTGTCGGGTATAAATAAGAAATCATAAACAATCTTCTCTCTCTAGTTTACGATTACGATCGTAAACCCCTTGTCGCTGCATCAAAATCGTAAACCAGCAACCCTTAAATGGTGAACTCTTGGGGTATATATAGTCCCCTATTAGGTTTACTATTGGGCCCCTTGTGGATCATAAACCCAATAGTAAACCCAAGCCCAACCATAGACTAGCCTAAATACAATAACCAAACTAGCCTATGATTCTAATGAAATCTTCTAAGCCCAGCCCAATTTATTTAATATTACAAGCCTCATAATCTAGCCTCTACAATACTAAACCGGATAATCTTCCAAAAAATAAGGGGTATAAAATGAAAAATAGGGTTATGGGCTAAGGGTAAAATATGGTAAACACATACAAGGGTATTAAGGCATAAAGTGGGTAAACTAAGAGTAATTTGGTGTTGTGCGTGTGGGGTACATAAAAAATATAGCATTGTTAATGAAACCTTTTGTGCATAAGCTTTTAAATTTATAAAGCCTGATTAACTACAACTACTATTTCACAACATAACACGAGCTTGTGCACCCATCGTGGAGCAGTATAGTAGTGGTAAGTTGACCAAGGGTCGTTCAAAGACACAAGGAAAGGAGGGCTTTTAATAGGAAATCTTTTGTTGACAACCCAACTGGGGTTTTAAAATAAATATATATAAGGGGCTGAAGTTGCATAAAATATAAAGATAAATAAAAATTGGTTTTAGTTTGGTAATCACTTTTAGAGGATGTTGGGCTATACATTGTAAGGCATGAACATTAGATTGGGCTTTCATTGATTTGGGCTTAGTAGGGTTTACGATATGGGCTTGATGGGCCGGTTCTCTTTGATGGGTTTACGATTTTGATTAGGGCTTTTGTTAGGGTAGTATAAATACCCATGTAGTTGATGTTTATGACTAGTTCTTGATTACGATTTTCAGCCTCCCTAATTGTATTTACGATCGTGAACTCATCTAATGGAAGATTGATCAAGTTTCATTCAAGATTTGATTGTGTTGCTTTGTTCTTCATCTTATATCAAGTCTCTTTCATCATCTTCTTCTTGAATCACTCACAAACAAGGATTCCGCACTTGTTTGTGTTTACGATATCGTGAACGATTGTTGTTTCGGGACCAACAATTGGTATCAGAGCCAAGAATCATCTGATTCGAGGTTCCACGATATTAGATTCGAGTGTTTGGCTGGAAAAAGTGGAAGATTGCTGCTGTTTTTGGTGTTTACGACAATATCTGGGCTGTTCTTGGAGTTTACGATTGGTGTTCTTCAGTGGTTTTGGTGTTTACGACTTCAAGGAGCGATCTTTGAAGGTTTACGATTGCGAAAATCAAGTTTACGACATCCAGAATCGATCTTTGGACGTTTACGATTGATAAAAAGGGGTTTACGACTTCAAGATCCGATCTTTAAGAGTTTACGATAGGGATTACGATTGGAATCAGGTTCACGATCACGTTTATGATTCGGAGGTGTTTGCAATTCCGTTTACGATCAGCAGCCTGTTTTTATCGTAAACTGGTGTTTACGACCGGAATCTCATTTGGACTAATTTTTTAATTTTTCCTAAGCTTTCGTCATGGATTTTGAACCGAGCATGTACCAAAAACTGGACTTTGAGATTGGATCGACTACCCGTCCTCCTAGACTCACATCTGCTGATAACTTCCTTGAATGGAAATACAGATTCTAGAACCATTTGAAAAGTGTTGATCTGAGACTTTGGAGATCAGTTGTCAATGGACTATTCATACCTACTCACACAGAAGCAGGAAAGGTTGGAGTGGTGAAAACTGAAGCAAAATACTCGGATGATGATTGGGAAAAGTGTAACAAGGATGAAAGAGCGTA